>VMDO01020954.1:0-10229 GCA_007922755.1 Pedetes capensis
TATATTTTCTTTTATGCTTTATCTCCTTTCATCTCATACTGACCTCCTTCACTGATATTTTGTCTGTTCTCACTAAAAACATGGTAGATTTTAAGGATTCAATCCTGAGCTTCAATTTCTATTTTCCCTATATTTTTTGCAATTTTTTATTTTTCGTACTGGAGGTTGAACCCACAGAACCGTGCTTGCATGCTTTGCAAGTCCTGGACCACTGAGCTGCTGCCTCCAGCCCAATTTTTTTTTTTTTTTTTTTTGAGACAGGTTCTCTCTAAGTTACACAGACTGCCTCTGGTCTCAAACTTGCAATCCTCCTGCCTCTGCCTCCTGAGCCACTGGGATTACAGGTGTGTGCCACTGAGCCCTGCTCAAAAATTATTTTCATTTATTTCATTGATATAATTTATCACCCAAATGGTTATCCCTCTCAATTTTAATCTTTTAATCTTTGGCTTTCAATTTTGGTACTATACACCCTCTAGCCCTCTTGTGTCTCTACTCAAAAGTTTTATAGATATCTCACCTACTGTATTAAAAAATAAGTACTTTGAAAAATTATTTTCCTGACTTCTACTCCACACTAGGCTTTACATCTCAATAAAGAAGCCATTAGCTAACACTGTATGCATAGTAGACAGATACTGTATAAATATGTGTTAATTGAATGAATTAATGTATAGGACACAATTCTTACTCTCCAAAGGCTGATTGGCTTAAAATAATTTCTAAAGAAAATTGTTTCACTATAGTTAAGTAAGGGAAAGTACATAGATTTTTTAGGAATCAGTATGTCTCCCACATACAGGGAAAAAGTGTTGTTTTTTATATGTCTTTTTCCATGAGAAGGAAACTTATGTGAGATTTATCTTTTGAGTTGTTAAAACCCATTAACTTATAATGGTTGTCAGGTGCCATCAAGTCCATATCCAACTCATAGTGACCCTACATACAACAAGTGAAACACCATTGTTAGCGCTTCTCTGCTATTCATGGGGTTTTCAATGGCTGATTATTTTTGGGAGTGAGTTGCCAATTCCTCCCAAGCCTACAGCACCTGGTGTTCCAGGTGGTCTCCCATCCAAATACTAACCAGGGACTACCATGCTTAACTTCCAAAATCTGATAGGATCGGATGCCACAGTGGTAAGGCTGCAGACAAAAGAGTATGGTGAATTTTTAAAAATTAAAATTACAGTAAAAGATTTATTACCATTAATCCCCCTCAAAATACTCTCCACTTTGCAAACACTGATCTCTTCATTCTTGCTACTTTTTGGAGTTGTTCTAGAAGCCTTCTTTCATGAATATTTTTAGCTGCATCCTCTATCATGAATGACAATGATTTCACACATTGCTCTTGATACAGCAAATTTGTCAAAAACAATCATGGTCCACTTCTCCCTTATATACTAGATTTGGCACCATGCAACATATTCCCCAAAGTCAAAATGACCATGAAAGGTGAAAATTTTGAATTGATTCATGATATCAAGGCAGCCACGATGGTGCAACTAAAGATACTGAAGAAAGAGGACTTCCAGAGTTGCTTCAAAAAATGGCAGGAATAATGACATAAGTGTGTTCAGAGCCAGGGATGGTGTTTTGGGGGAGATTAATGGCAATGTGACTTTTCTTATAATACAATTTTCAAAATTTAAACATTCACCATATTTTTGATTATTGTTGTTTGTCATTAGGTACCATCGAATTGGTATCTGACTCGTAGTGACCCAACATAGAAGAGGTGAAACACTATTGTCAGTGCTTCTCTGCTGTTCATGGGGTTTTCAGTAGCAGACTGATTTTTTGGGGAGTGGGTTGCCAAGTCTGCCTCTCAAGCCTACAGTATCTGGTATTCCCAGGCAGTGTCCCATCTAGGTACTAACAAGCCTGCCCCTGTTTAGCTTCTGAGATCTGGTGGGATTAGATGCCACAGGGCTATGGCTACAGGCTATCTTTTATTAGACCTTGTATAATCTGTCTTTATGGTTTACTACTTGTGTATATGAATCCACTAGTCTCAGTCTAAAATTATTGAGATTGGTGTATATTAGAAAATATACATGAGGAAGAGTTTCTTATTAAGGATAGTGGAGAGTCAGTAGGTTTTGGAATCATACACTTTGCTTTGAATTTATCTTCATATTAGTAGTTGTGTTATGTTGATCAAGCTACTATGCTTCTGCACTACATAATTCCTACTTCAAAACTGGAATAACATCTTCTATTTTATAGTTTAGTTGGGAAGTACTATGCAATTTCAATAAATAAATTTTATAATAAACATCATAGCATACATTACAATACAACAGACAATAGTACTTCTTGTAGCCCAAAGACATTATCAACAAAAAGAAATAAGTTTACTTATGATAAGGACAGTGCAGACTCCATAACTGTACAGTAACTACCACACAGAACAAAAGGGGAGAAGTGGGTTTCAGTGCCAGTTATTTCTGCTTCATGTACAGTAAACCATGGGAAAATTTGAAGAGTACATGTGATAAGTACATGTCTGTTTTCTCTTTTTAGTCATATATGGTGTAAGCTAAGATGGAAGAATATGACCTATAGGCCAAGGCACAAAAGATATTGACTTAGACACCTAGAGTGAGAATCTTGCAATTAATGAAACAGGAAATAAAAGCATCATAATATGTGTTTAATTAACAGGAGTGTAGTATTTTCATATTGTTTTTCCTCAAATCCTTTTTTAGCGCTATTTAAAATTTGTACTTGTCCACACATGCTCTGTCAAGAATCTGATTTAGTTGAGATTTTCAGGTGCCTTTTGTTTTGTCCCACACAGAATTTCATGCTCGCTCTTGTTATTATTCTCTCTTTTTTGACACGCACACAGCCACACAAAGATAGTGGACAGACTGAAAACTATTGCCTAGTTTTAATGATTAGTTTATATGTGTAACTACTCAAGAAGTCATCAGACTCTTTTGCATATATTGGATTCTACTTATATTTCCCTCTGGTCACTTTTCATAGTAAACTTGAGCCTTATAAAAACAGTAATACATTGAAATATTTCCCAGCAATTTATGGTGATATTTTCCTCTCTTTCTTTCGTATTAGCAAGTTATTCAAGTATAATACAGGTTTCCAGATTTTCACTGTTTTCAATCCTTTCTATAATTTGCAAGTAATACTTTCTGCAAAAGCATTACTTGCTGTATTTTCCTAGCATAAATTAAAATCATAATGTTTTTCCATTTTGTGACAGGCTTATTTTATTCAATATAATGTTTTCAATCTCCATCTATTTTATAGCATTTGCCAAAATTATCCACTGTGTAAAGCTGAATTTGTGTATAAATACAATTTTGTTCATCTTTTGACAGATACTCTATAAATTTCAGAATTTTTAGGTGGGCAATCAGGCATGCACCTGTAATTCCAGCTACTAAAGAGTCCAACAAAGATTTATCAGGACCCTGTCTTAAAATAAAAAGGGGGGGCCTGGGAGTATGGGAATACTTTGATAATTTCCATTCCAAAACCTGGAACATTTTGATAAAATGGGTAAATTCCTAGACATGTATAATTTACCAAAATTAAATCAAGAGGATATAAACAATTAAATCAGACCTATAATGAGCAGGGACATTGGAACACTAATAGTCTTCCAACAAATAAAGTCCAGAATCAATTGGATTCACTGTTGAGTTCTACAAGTCCTTTAAAGAAGAATTAAACCAATGCTCTTCAAAATATTCCATAAAATATGAATAGTAGGAACTCAGTCAAACTTATTCTATGCAGTAAGTATTACTCTGATGCCAAAACCAGATGACAGAAAAAGGAAAACGGCAGACCAATTTCCCTAATGAACATAGTTGCAAGTATTCTTATTAAAATGCTTGTAAATCAGCTTCCACAACATATTAAAAGGACCATACAATATGATCAAGTTGGTTTCATTCCAGGGATGCAAGTGTGTTTCAAAATATGCAAGATAATAAATGTAGTCAGAAGTATACGTAGTCTCAGGGACAGAAATCACATAATCATCTCAATAGATGCACAAAAGACCTTTGCAAAAGTTCAAACTCCTTTCATAGTAATAACCTTGAAGAAACTAGGAAATGAGGGAACATACATTAACATAATGAAGACAATATATGAAAAACCTACAACCAACCTCATAATAAATGGGAAAAAAATGAAAGTATTTCCTCTAAAATCAGGAATTAGATAAGGCTGTCCAAGTACCCCACTGTTACTCAACTTCAGAATTAAAGTGTTAGATATAGCAGTAAACCATGAGAAAGAAATAAAACAGAAACAAATAGGAAAGGAAAATGTCAAATTATCCTGATTTTCAGATGCTATGATCCTATACTTAAAAAGACCCTAAAGACTATACAAGGCTGGGATTTAGCTCAATTGGTAGAGCTCCACTCTGCAGTCTCTGACGTTCCAAGTTCAATTCCCAGCACTGCAAAAATGGGAGTAGGACATGGTAATCCACTCCAGAGGCAATCCTGAACAATCAGCCATTGAAAACCTTATGAGTGTGGCAATGAGTTGGACACAACTCAACAGCACCCAACAACAACAAGGACTATACCAGAGAACTCTTAGGGCTGGAAATCACTTTCAGAAAAGAATCAGAATATAAAATCAACATACAAAAACAGTAGCTTTTCTATATACCAATAACAACCAGACTGAGAAAGAAGTCAAGGAAACAATCCCAATCAAAAAGAATAAAATACCTAGGAATAAATCTAACCCAGGATGTGAAAGACTTCTACAATAAAAACTTTAAAATATGGAAGAAATAAATGAAGAAAACACTGTTGTTGTTACTGTTATTGTTACTTGCCATCAATTCGGTGTCCAACTTATAGCGACCCTACTTACAACAGGTATAATACTATTGTTGGTACTTATCTTTTATTCATAGGGTTTTCAATGGCTGACTGATATTTTGGGACTGGGTTTCCAGAATGTTCTCCCATTAGCCACAGTTAGTTCTTATAAAATAGTGGAATGGTGGGAATTTGTTATTTGTACCTCAATATGTAGATTTTTTTCATGAATCAATCTTTTTCAAAAGTGGCTAACATCAGAAAGTACACCATCCTGAACAGCCTTCTCCGGAACAGTTATTCATGATTAGATAGGCTATGCATTTTAGCTTAGGTAATTAGCTAAGTGACTTTATTGGTGCCCAATGACATGTCCAGATCATCTGTTTCCTTCATGAAATGTGGCTCATCTTGTCCATTTTTATCAGCTCCTTTTCTCTCCTTTAGTCTGTCAGTTGTTAGAACCCTGTCATTTATGGAGAGTATGAGAAAAAGCTTCCATTTCTTTTACTCCATTCTCAACCCTATTATCTTTATTTAGGTTTACCTCTATTTTCTGTCTATAAATATGATGTCATGGTGGTAATCTTTGGCTTTTAATTTATGTTGAATGATGGAAGAATGATCTGCCAGTTGTGGAGCGAGCAATGACTAGAAGCATTGATATGCTCCATGGGAGTCTGGTCAGAAACTTTCTTCCCTCTATTTTATAAAACTTTACATTGAGGTTTTTTACTTTTTAGAGAATCAATTCTTGATTTACTGGGGCTGCATATATCTAGCTGTCAAGATATTAACAGTAGAGTAATTGAAAGATGTTAGAATTCATTCTTCTGCATGTTATTTTCTACTTAGTCTTCTCGTTTTATGTATTATGATGCATGGATAATGCTATTATTAATAAAACTTTCATATGAGTAATTCATGAAATATTTAATATAAAATTTAACTTTATGCAATTGTTGGCTACTTGCCAATGATTTTGCTGAAAATTAAGATGTATCTTTTTAAGTATCATGCTCCTATACCAAAAATAAAATATTTTTTCATAAAAAGAGGAATTCTTTCATTGTAAAATATAATAAAGCTTATTTCTTTGAAATTTTCAAAATTATTAATGACATTATTATTAATAGTAGTAATTATAGTCTTTTCATTACATTGAAGCACATTATAAAAAAGAAGTGCCATTTCCACCCCATGGAGGAAAAGGAAGCATCTTTACTTTGGATTAAATTAATGATTAAATATCAGTTGACTTATCACTAAAATATTGAATAAAATTGGTAAATTAATTAATCAATTAATTATTGCTATTATTTTTTCAATATTTAAGTGTACAACTCAGTGCATATTTTGCAAATGCTCTACCACTAGGATGTAACACAGCCAGTTTTTATATTTTATTTTGAGTTAGAGTCTCACTAAGTTATACAAGCTGCCTGTGGTGTTGAACTCACAGTCTTCCTGCCTCTTTCTCCTGAGTCATTGGGATCACGTGTGCACCACAACTTACAGTTTACAATTGGTAATTTAAATAACTCTGTTTTTGGATTCATTTATTACTGAAAAGCATGACTTAGATCATATTCTTTAAGACATAACTTTAGTAAATGAGGCATTCTGTCTCTTAATAATCAACCTGAGATGCTAAAGAAGCCACTTGTACCAAATAGAAAAAGAAAATTTTATTTTTGTTGTCATTATTAACTTATTAAATAAAATAAAAATCATCTGAAAACTTGGGTTATTTGTGTATTTCACAACTAATTATATAAAGTATATTTTATACAGCTCAACATCTCTACTTTCATGATACATCCCTCATTTAAAACATTTAATTATACTGTGCACTGCTTATAAGACATTAGGATTTTCTAATACTAAATATATGTAAAATGAGGAAGAAAATTTCCAAGTATGTATTATATCTCTTTGCATTGTTTCTCAGGTCCTTTCAATATTAAGCTGTAGTTTCTATGATTTTATAGCCAGTAGCTAACCTTGGCAATGAATCAGTTTCCAAATCCAGCTGTCCTGAAAACAATTTCAAATGATAGGTTCATCAAAAAGAAAAGATCAAGATATACTTGTGCTGTAGCCATTGGGATCAAAGAAAAAAAAAAAAAAAAAAAAAAAAACAAGTTCTCAAGCCCAGAAGAAAGATAAAGCAACATATTTGCCATGGATTATTTTAGTTTCCCTTAGGAAAGAATAACTATTCTAAGATACCCCTTTATGGTAAGTTTTCATGGAAGAAGTATAAATAGAATGTACCTAAGTAAGGCCTGTGTAACGTGACAGAAATTGAACACATGTTACATTTAGGTCACTTATTCCTCACTTAGGGCATTTCAAGTGAAAACCTAACAGGTGAAAGTATGTCTTTGCTAGGATATAAAACTCCAGAGAAAGGTCAAAAAAGAAACCCTCGGTATTTACCTTACATTAAGGCAAAAATTTTTGAACATGAGAAATTAATGTTCTAGCTTCGATCTGGATTCTTAACTATTTTTAGAAACTGTAAAATGAGAGAAAAGTTACATCATGCAGTGCCTAGATGAATGAAACAAAGAGTTTCTAAGAAAACTTTAGAGAAAGTAAAGTACATGCATAATTAATAATCTCCCAGATGTTAGTATAAAGGGTAGTCTAAAATTTTAATGATTTCGGGGAATTTAACACAAGGATTGTCAAGCACTGATAGTCACTAAAATAATTAATTAGAATAACTCTCCCCCTTGGTTAGGATTATAAAAGACAATTAGAAAATACATTTTCTAGCAAGTATATTTCATGTTTTACATATAAGCAACGTAGGTGGGGATAGAGGACACACATATATATATATATATATATATATATATATATGTATATATGTTCTTGTGGATGTTAGGTGCTCTCAACTCAAGTCTGACTCATAGCAATCTTCGTACAGTTTTCAATGGCTGATTTTTTTTCAGGACTACTTCTGGAGTGCATTGCCATATTCTTTTCATGTCCCTGCGGTATGTATGTATATATATATATATATATATATATATATATATATATATATATATATACACATACATACATATACATACATATACATACACACATATATACATACATACATGCATGCATGCATACATGTACACACATATATGTTGTTGTTGTTGTTAGGTGCCGTCAAGTCGGTATCCGACTCATAGCGACCCTCACAGGGTTTTCAATGACTGACTGTTTCGGGATTGCCTTGGGAGTGGATTGCCAGGTCCTTCTCCCATTTTTGTGGTGCTGGGAATTGAACTCGGGACCTCAGAGACTGCAGCGCAGCGCTCTACCAACTAAGCTAAATCCCAGCCCCACACACATATATATGTATATGTATATTGATGCCTTAAATAAAAATTATCTCAACTTAATAAAATGAATCCATTGAATAATTTTCTATCGACTAGAAGCTCATGAAGTAGAAAAAACATTCTTCTTAACTTTTACATGACCCCAAACTCTTTTCTCTCTGTAGCTGGGTAGAAGAATTCAATTTTTTTTACCATATGTGTCATACATAGCATCTTTATTTATGGGAGAAATATAACTCTCTTAATTGGGAATAAGGGCCTGCAGCCATAGCTCTGTGGCATCTGATCCCATCAGATCTCGGAAGCTAAGCAGGGTCGGGCTTGGTTAGTACCTGGATGGGAGACTGCCGGGGAAAACCAGAAGCTGTAGGCTTGGGAGAAGGACTGGGCAACCCCCTCCCAAAAATCAATCTGCCATTGAAAACCCTATGAACAGCAGAGAAGCACTGACAATAGTGTATCCCCTGTTGTACAGAGGGTCGCTATGAGTCAGATACCGAATCGACGGCACCTAACAACAACAACAACAACAATTGGGAATAGAAGTGTTTGGAAGCAGGAGGATATTGGGCAATTAAGACAATAAGATTAGCCAGGGGCTTTGCTGCATGCCTGTAATTTCAGTGACTATGGAGTCAGAAGCAGGAGGATCTCAAATTGCAGGCCAGATGCAGCCTGTATCAGATGCAGCCTGTATATTTTAAGGAAAACTTGTCTCAAGATAAGAAAAATTTTAAAAAAGAGACTAGAGGTGCAGCTCAGTGGCAGATCACTTGTGAAGTATGTGCAAGACCCTAGGTTTAACCACCCAGAAGCACAAAATAATATTAATTAGCTTAATTATTTTTTCACTTGAACGTGTTAATGAAGTTATCCTAAGAATTTAGTTTTCTTAGGAGGGCGCAATGGCACACTCCTGTAATCCCAGCAGGTTAGGAGGTGGAGGTAGGAGGATCGCATGTCTGAGACCAGAGACAGTCTGCATAATTTATCGAGACGCTGTCTCAAAAAGTAAAAAAACAAAAATGGGCTGAGGGTGCAGCTCAGTGGTCCAGCACTTGCAAAGCACGCAGGCACGAGGCCCTAGGTTCAACCTCCAGTACTGAAAAAAAAAATTAGTCTTCTTTCTATAAAGTTACAAAAAGAAATATCTAAGAAAGAATAATTTAAAGGTGGACTTAATAAACTCATGATAAAGGGCAGGTACAGTGGCGCCTTCCTGTAGTCCCAATGCCTTGGGAGACAGAGGCAGGAGGATAGTAAATTGAAGCCAAAGTTAGCCAGCATAACTTAGTGAAACCCTATTTCAAGATAAAAAAGAAGATTTAAAATAGGATAGGGGTGCATCTCAGTGGTAGAGCACTTGCAAAGTGTGTGAGAGGCCCTAATTTCCACCCTCAAATACTACAAAAATGAAAAATAAATAAATAAATAAACGATCAAACTGATGATAAGGGGAATGCTATTACAATGAAATTAAATGGTTATTTAAACACTTTCAGCAAAATCTAGAAGTAACAGAAAGCTGTCCCAAAACATAATCTAGTATGATTTCTGATAATAACCAGGCAGTAAAGTGGAAATGATAGATAACAATGGTAGAAATAATATTTAATTTCATATATTTGTGGTTAAAGGAAAATGACACATAGAAGTATTCATACTCTTTATAAATGTGTTATAGCTCTTGTTAAAAGGTATTCTAGTTTAATTTACATAGTTTAATTTACATAGTTTAATTTAATTTACATAGTTTAAATTTACATAGTTTAATTTAATTTACATAGTTTAAAAGTGCAGCATGTCCATGAAGAAACTCCTACTTGTTCATACAGAATTACTAAAGTAATAGTTCCTTAAAAATATACTTAGAATCATGGCATGAGACAAATAACACACTCTGAAAAAAGTAAATTATTTATTTCGATGCTATTTAATAGCCCTCATTAATTACATAATAAAATCAACTCTGTGTATGTGTACACACCTACTTTTCACAATTTTAAAGATTATACTTAAAGTCAGATAACATTTGAATAACAGCACACTATAACTGATT
>VMDO01020954.1:10329-36444 GCA_007922755.1 Pedetes capensis
TTACGACTAAACATCAACAAAACAAAAATCCTTACGACTGGGTCAGCACGCAACTTCACATTAAATGGAGAAAAGATTGAGGTTGTCCAAGATTTTACTTTGCTTGGCTCTATAATCATCACCCGTGGAAGCAGCAGTCAAGAAATCCAAAGACGCATTGCTCTAGGAAAAGCTGTGGCAAAAGATCTCTTTAGAGTATGGAAAAGCAAAGATGTCACATTGAAGACGAAGGTGCGTCTGACTCATGCCATGGTATTTTCAGTCGCATCATATGGTTGTGAAAGCTGGACATTGAACAAGAGAGACAGAAAAAGAATTGATGCTTTTGAATTGTGGTGCTGGAGACGTCTATTGAATATACCATGGACTGCCAACAGATCTGTCCTAGAAGAGGTACAACCAGAGTGCTCCTTGGAAGCAAAAATGGCCAAACTGCGTCTTACATATTTCGGACATGTAGTCAGGAGAGAACAATCCCTGGAGAAGGACATCATGTTTGGAAGAGTGGCAGGCCAACGGAAAAGAGGAAAACCCTCCACCAGATGGATTAACACAGTGTCTGCAACAATGGGCTTAAACATAAATAAGATGGTTTGCCTGGCACAGAATCGGCAAGTGTTTCGATCTGCTGTACATAGGGTCGCTATGAGTCGGACTCGACTCGATGGCACCTAACAACAACAACAACATAACTGATTCACTCAGTGAAATATAACTATATAAATTAATAAGCTGATGCTTTAATACCCAAGAGAATTGATTTATAAATGCCTATACTTGTTCAATTCTTACTGATTCCTATATAATTTAATGCATCTTCCTACATATTAATCCCAATCTCTAGCAACCCTGCTTCAGGCAGGAAGTAGCCATATATTTCTATTCTTCAGTAAGCTACCTATTACTCAGTATGAATTTCCAAATTTGGCTCAGTATTGGTCAGGTCTCTTGCCCTTACTAGAGAATTGGGCCTATTTCTTCCATCTCTGAGGCAAAGAGGCATTTGTGTCATTGTGGAAAATAGTTCACAATACAAGAGGCAAAATTACTTGGCAAAGGCCAGAGTGACTTTCAAAAAGCCAGTAGAAGTTTATTTTGCTCATATTTTGAAATATAGCAAGCTTAGGTGGTAATTTGATTTTGAAAATAATTTAGGCTTTTTGATAGTATTTAGAATTTAATGAAGTGATAGAACACTTTTGATGATTTTAAGCATTCTAACTTCCAGCATTTAGAAAATATAAACACATTCTTATTTCCCCCATTGTACTGAAAGAAAAGAGTTAATAAAATAAATAGCTGTGCTTACTATAGCACAGCGCTTTTTCGGTCACACTTGCCATCAATGATAATTTTTCTACACTAGTGGATTTGTATACTACTAAAATTTTTACATCGGTTCTTACTATATTTAGAGGAAACATTATAGAATTTCATTGTAATTATCTCATAGGTTTATCCTGGTTATGCTCTGAAAAAAATCTTTAAGCTAATTATATGCACTTTGGTGTGGGATGGATTTAATGGCACATACCACATGTTTCTAGGTGATGCCATGATTTTTATATTATTTATTTGATGAACTCTGATCTTCCACACCCTATTCAAACCTGAGGAAAGTTGAGTCCACTTCAGTCATTTGTAAAGTGTGAAATGTCAGTAAATGGAAGTCATTTTACATTTAAGTTAATGGCAAATATCTTTTTAAAGGTCTTTTGTGCTTATTCAATGAAATTATTGAATCTTCATATAGGTTTCATGGTAGCCGATTTGGGGATTTTTTAAAAAGCCATACCATTTACATGTGGCTTCTACTAGCTGAGAATGATCCTCAATTAATACCAGCAAGATGGTAGGACCTCAGTCCTAGAGCTTCGTGCAAAGTAATCCTACCGAAAACCTGAATAAAGTACTGAGAGACCCTGAGCTTGAGATGAGAACTTCAGTGCTAAGAACACATCTATTTCTCTCTTGTAAGACCTTGTACAGAGAATCCCGTGGAATCAATCCCCAACTGTTGATCTAGAGAATGTGTGAGATAATAAATATTTGATTCCCAAACTACTAAGTTTTCAGTAGTTCTTTTTTATAGCAGCTTTACTGAAATACAATTCACATACTATGATATTTTCCATTTTATACAATTCAGTGGTAATTAATATATTCACAGAATTGTGCAATCTTCATCACTACATAATTTCAGGACATTTGCATCACCACCCAAAAAGCTCTGTAACCAGAAGCAGTTGGTTCCCATTCAACTCCAACCCCTTACCAGCCTCTGGCAATCACTAATCTTTCTGTTTCCGTGGTTTGCATTCTAGACATTTCCTATAAATCATACAATATGGACTCTTGTGTGAGTGGCTTCTTCCACTCAGCCTAATGTCTTCAAGTTTCACTCATGTTGTAGCATGCACCAGAACTTCATTCCTTTTTGATGTTGAATAACATTCCATTATATGGAAACACCACATTTTGTTTATCCGTTGACTGGCCAACATTTGGTTTATTTTTATCTTTTGTCTATTATGAATAATTGTATCATAAACATTCATGGAAAATGTGGGCATGATTTCAGTTCTCCTGGATATATACTTGGATGTAGAATAGCTGAGTCCATGTGATAAATCTAATTTAAACTTTTTCAGAAACTGTCAGACTGCAGTACATCCCCACTAGCAATAGCATGAGAGTTCCAGTTTCTTCATATCCTTACCAACACCTGTTAATAGTTATCTTTAGCCCTAGTCAATTATGATGTTTTTGTAACAAAATAAGCTCAAAGTGGAGGGAGTGCCCTGTGAGCTTCACAGTGGCAATTACCATATGCTAGACAAGCATATTCTCTGATCAACCTCAAGGCCCAGTCCACCACAGGCTGCAGAACAGGGGGCAACATTGATAATACTATCCCTCTTCCTGCTTCCTGAAGTGTCTGTCTTAAGGGATATTGGGAGTGCTTCTCAAAATATAGTCCCCAGATCAGCAACAGTAGCATCTCTAGGAACCAGTTATAGTGCAAACTGGACTCCACTTCATATCTAAGCCAGAGACTCTGCAGCAGCACAGCTCTCTGTGACTCCAGGTGATTCTGATTCTTGCTCAAGTTCAGGAGAAGGCAGTCCCCTGAAGAGCATCTTTGCCCCTGGAAACCAGCTATAACCACCTTAATCATTCATCCACACCAGATCCCTCATCGCCTTCAAAGGAAAACAACATTGCAGCTGAAAAGTTTTTGGTGGTGTGTTTTGTGAACTGATTATTGAACTCATGGTCTTCCAAATGCTAGGCAAGCACACTACCACCAAGCCACACCCTCAACCCTCCTTTTATTTTAAGACAAGTTCTAAGTTACTCAGACCAGCCTTTGGCTTGCTATTTAGGCCAGCCAGGCCTGAAACTTTGGGATCCTTCTGCCTCAGCCTCCCAAGTAGCTGGGACCACAGGTATGCACCAGCATGTGCAATTATATTTTTGCTTTTGTCTGTTTATTAGAAACAGGGTCCTGCTATGTAGTCCAGGCTAGCCTCCAGCTCCCAAGTCTCCAGTCTCTGATAAATGCTGGGATTGCATGGGGGCACCACCATGCCTGGAAAGAATTTTTTGAGGGATTTAATCATGCAACTCCTGGGGAAGGGCTTGACACTTTCTAGTAATGACAGACACTTGCTGTAAAATGCTTACAATCAATTTTGTTGTTGTTGTTGTTGTTGTTGTTGTTGTTAGGTGCCTTCCAGTCAGTATCCGACTCATAGCGACCCGCATAGGGTTTTCAATGGCTGATTGTTTTGGGATTGCCTGGGGAGTGGATTGATATGACCTTGTCCCATTTTTACGGTGATGGGAATGGAACTGGGGACCACAGAGACTGTAGAGCAGTGCTCTACCAACTGAGCCAAATCCCAGCCCCACAATCAATTTCAGATATACAGAAAACAGCTAAATGGGAATTTCAAAGCACTGTTCAAGGCCAATAACACAATTTTCCTCAGTTTGCTATTATAAATATTATTATCCTTTCAACATTTCAAGAGCATATTCTCTTTTAGCTCATTGGAAAGGGGAAAGCCTCACAGAACAATAATTTAAAAGAGTGAAGATGACCTCATTGACATCATGTGAAAAGGGGAACACACTGGAGACCAGATGTTTGTTTGTTTTACATGTTTGTTTTCTTAGGGCTAAGGATTGAACCCCTAGCTTCACACATATGAGGCAATTGCTCCATTACCAAGATACACTGCTAAGGCTCAATACTACTTTTTAAATTAGGAAGTAAAAACTAGAAGAACTACTGTATAAGCCACGCATATTGGCACATGCCTGCAATCCCAGCACCTCAGGAGGCTAAAGCAGGAGGATTACAAGTTTGAGGCTAGAGGCAGCATGCATAACTCAGCAAGACCTTGTCTCAAAATAAAAAGTAAAAGATGGGCTTGAGAATGTAGCTTAGAGGCAGAGTCCTTGCAAGACATGCATGAGGCCATGCAGGAAAAAAAAAAAAAAAGCCCTACTGTATGTTTCTTTTAGATACTGACATTTTTAAATCTCCCCAATGGTACCTAACAACAACAATAATATATTAATATATTTCCTACTAGATTATAAATTCAGTTACTAGGGTAGAAAATACTTCTTTGTTGTTTTCATTTTTGGTTTTGTGTTTTTGTAATAATGTGGGCTGAACCCAGGGCCTCAGGCATCTTTTTTCAAGGGCTCTACCACTGAAGCACAAGCCCTGACCCTCTGTTTATCTCTTTACCTTGAAAATCAGCTTCACAAAGCCAATAAAGGCTGCCTCTGGCCTCAAACTTTCCATCCTCCAGCCTCTGCCTCCCAAATTGCTGGGATCACAGGCCCATAACACCACACCCAACTTAGATAAACCTTGTTTATGGCTTCATTTGAATTATTTCCATCAAACACTGGGTAGACTGGCTGTTTCTCTGCATCTACTCCAAGGAAGCAAGTGGCCTCAGAAAATGAAACCAGACTTAAATCAGCCCCAGTGTGCTCTTGCTTAGCAACTTCCATCCAGGTTGCCAGGAGGAGAAAGATGTACTCCAGTGTGCAGGTAGATGTAGAGGAAGGACCACAAGGCTAAATACCAAAAACCCTGACACACAAAGCTCAGGTAGTATATTCTATCATCAGAGTAGAACTGTGATAACTTCATTTCGGTCCTTATATCCCATACTTCAACAACTGGACTAGGTGTATAGCATTTGTCTTATCTGAGAGGTCACAGTATTTCTGAGTGAATTTCAAACCTCTGATAAGCACCCAGAACATCCTGAACAGTGGATCTTTCTGAAGGAGTCTGGATCAGCTGGTAGAGTTCTGTGCTGTGCTGGGGTGCTGGATTCGATCCCCAGCACCAGAAAAATGGGACAAGGATTGGCAATCCACTCAGAAAGAAATCCGTAAACAATTTGCCATTGAAAACCATATGAGGGTCACTATGAGTGGAACCTGACTTAATGGCACCTAACAACAAACAACAATTTTATATTCCTATTTCAAAACAATAAATAAAAAGCTAGTTAACCATGTATTGATGTGCCACAGCCATTTCTAACCATATTGTCTGACAAGGTCTGGATATGGGGAAGAGGGGTTCAAGGAACTAATCTTCCAAGAAATGGATGGGGATGGAGAAAAGGAATATGTGCTTTTTGCTTTCTAGAAATAGGATTACTGCTTCTAATTATTATGAACATAATTACTTCATGTTTAGGACTAATACTCATAACTAATATCGTATTAAACTCTAATGAAACAAAGCTGAAAGAATGACATGACTGGGGGAATTTGTAAATGCATTAGAAGTGATGACCACCAATTGTAAGGGTTATGTGGATAATATTGTAGTTAAAGCTGATCAGCAATTTCCACCCTGGAACTCAAGTGTTAAGTAATTTATGCTTCAGCTGCAGCAGGCTGAGTTGTTAGCCCCTACTTAAACTAAAGTGGCCCCAACTATGATAGCTAAGGTTTACAAAAAAAGTATAGAATGATCAAAAGAATACACAGGCCTATTCCCACAACACAAAAGCCTCCTTGACAATTTAACATGGAGGTGTTTATCTGTCCAGAGTCAGACCTTGGCTCCCAGCTGGGGAAAAGAGTGAATACACAATATGGAGAGGTGCTTAGCTACAGACCTTAGTTCCCAGTTAGAGAAAAAGAGTAGAGGCTGTTGTTCAATAAGGATAGAGTTCAAAAACCCTATTATAGTTTATCATTTATGAAAAGCCTAAAAAGAAAGAAACCTTCCAAGTGTTTGGTGTCTGGAGATAATACAGTTTGTGTTTTGAACTATGAGTTGTTATGATTAACAGGTGCTTGTGAAACTTTGTTTCATGAATAACTGCATGTGCTATTCTTACTGCTTGCATGACCTAAGCCTAAAAAATTGTATAAAACATTGAGTTTTCTAAAAAATAAATGGAAGAGATTCACATTGCCTCTGAGCTGCTGTGTCTCTATTACCCATCGCTGACTCCTCACCCACCTTCAGGGACCCCTGGATCCTAGGCTGCAGCTGGACTGCGACATTGATGTCTTTTCCATTGTTTCAGTATATCCAGACAATTAATTTAATTGTAATTGTGAACAAATTCTGAAAAAACATGGTTTTTATCCTAGGAAATCATCAATCATAGCTTTTATGATGATGTTTAAAGTGAAATATAAAGTTTTAATATAGTTGTAGGAAAATTCATGTTTCTTTTATTGTATTGTTAGTAATTAAATCTCATGAGAAAGAAGTAGTTATACTTTTCTCAGATAATTTGGAAGATTACTACATTGAAGCTAACAAATATATCTCTTCATATATTTACCAAGCTTTCAGTATTTGGAAAAAAATTCAAATTTTATTGCCAAAATATGATATCTTTTTTTCTATTTCTTGAAATTCTATTACTTAAGTCTCTTCTCCAGGTATTAAAACCATTTACTATTGTCTCTAAGCATTTAGGAATTCTGATACAACAAACATGGAACATAATCAGTATATTAAAATAAGCCTCAAAATTTAATATATGACATCTTTTAGTATACATTTCAGATATAACCTGAAATATACAGGAAAAGAGTAAATTCATTCATTTGTTCAGTAAAAGCCAGACAGTGTTAGTACTGAGGAAAAACCATGAATCAAAGCACACAAACACTTTGTTTTTATGAAGCTTAAGCCCTTGTGGGGGCAGATACCATAAACAGAAAATATGCTATTTGTCAAGTGGGATAACTGCTGTGAGGAAAAACACATGAGAGTCAAGGCACAGAGAGTGATGGTGATGGCAAAGAGCCCTACTATATAAAATAAAAAAGTTCTGTCTTAGAAGGTGAGACACAGTCCAAGTTAGAAAGAAATGATATGCACAGTGTTCAGGACAAGTAGCTTGTCAACTGAATGGAAAAAAATAGATGGTAGAAAGATAATGAATATAATTTTTCCACTTTTATGTTTTGAGTAAAACATGGTGATAATTTATGATAATACCTAATCAGAATGTTGGCTTGATATTTTTTTTAAGATATATACCTAGTAACATGTTGCAGAAGGAAAAACTCTTTTGGGCAAAGATTAGCTTAAATTCAGTATCCACTGGCTGTAATCTGAAGAAATTCAGAAAATGTGGATATGTTCTCAGATATTGCCACAGTGGACAAATCTTACCACAAAAGCTGAATTAGTCTCTAAGTAGGTCACAGAACTCTTGCCTCCAGTGCCTACAATGGACATCCTTTTCTGTCATGGTAGGTCAAGGTTCTCTCTGATTTAGTTACTTAAAAATTCTGTTTTTTATTCCTGATTTATTTTCTCCTTATGCCCAATGGGGAAGTCTATTTACTAGTGCCAATTTTTCTTTTTCACTCAGCAAGATAACTATCCTAAGTAAGACTCATCTTCTGGAGACAGGTCATGTTACTTAGAACAAAGCTATTTCTGATTTAATATATGCTTTACTATGTACATATTTCAAATGCTTATTATATAATGTGCATAGTATAAAATACACTATCTAATATACTACATGTTTTAACTTAACTATGCTCAGTTCACACAGATTTTTGTTTTCTTTTTCTAAGAATGAATGAAAACACACTAAAAAGAATTCCCAGTCTCCTGACATGTCTTTCTGTTTTTTTCTGCTTCCTGCTTTTTACATGAAGCTAGTAGAGTTATATTGAATCTGTGAGAATTAGTTTTCATCATCTTCATACTAACTTTCAAAGTACTTAATAAATTTTCAGGGTGTCACCATGTATATTAATATGTATTTTATATAAAATTCAAGTCACTTTGGTGGGTGCATACTAAAATACATGTCATATAGCCATACTTCTTGGGATTGTATTATATTTGTCTCTGAACTTTGAACATAAAATAAAAATCTTCCAGATTGTCCCCTTTTCAGATGAAAAGAATATATATATATAATATATATATATATATATATATATATATATATATATATATATATATATATATTCCATTGTAATATATGGTTTTATACACATTGTTGTTACAAGAAATTACATACAGACTTCAGTGGTAATTACAAGATGCTAGATTTCAAAAATGATGTGATTATTAATGACCAATTTCAACTTCTTGAAAAGTAGGTGAATGCATTTTGGACACCAAAGACATAAGAAAGTATAACAAACAGAAGGAATTGAAAAAAGTATTGAGTCATCTACATTCATCATTTACACTATTTTTCACATGAACTTATGATTTCTCTCACTAAAAACAGAGTATATTTCTTGTCCTTTACTTTAATGTAGATATGACATTCTTTGTGGGTCATGATATTCTTTAGTGTTGATCATGACTTTGCCAAAAAAGTAAGACCTCTGGAAAAAGATGTACTCAAGAACATTAGGTACAAAATGTATTCAAGATACTTTTATTTTTCTCTGCCAAGCACACAATTTTATAATATTTATATTGAATAATATTACACTGAATAATGTGTTGGTATATATTTTGAGCAGAAACTTGACATATGTATGTATGATTGGAATCATAATTTGTAACTCTTGTCAGCATAAGGAGAAGTAAGAAGAGTGTTATCCTGACCAGCTTGCTTATCCAAGGCATGATAGATATTAGAAAGCTCTACCCAGTGTGCAACATGGAGTCACCATAGGTGTATCTAGCTAAACTGGGCCAACATTTATAGACTACAAACACATAAATATGAATAATCTTTTCTTTTCTTTATATATTATATATATATTTAATATATATATACACACATATCTATATGTATGTATATATATATTACATATACACATATATTATTATTATTAGGTGGTGTCTACTCAGGTCTGACTTATAGCAGCCTTATGAAAAACAGCACAAAACACTTCTGGTTCTGTGCCAGATACATGATCTTTTTTGATGTTTAAGCCCATTGTTGCAGACACTGTGCCCAACCATCTAGTTGAGGTTCTTCCTTTTTTTCATTGTCCCTCCACTGTCCCCAAAATGCATAAGATGCAGCTTAGCAATCCTGGCTTCCAAGGAGAACTCTGGTTGCACATATTCCAAGATAGATCTGCTGATTCTTTTGATAGCCCATGGTATATTTAGTATTTGTCTCCAGCATCATAATTCATAGCATCAATTCTTCTCCTCTCTCCCTTATTCAATGTGTAGCATTCACAACCATATGATCTGACTGAAAATACCATGTTGTGAGCCAGGCATACCTTCACCATCAATGTGAAATCTTTACTTTCAACACTTTAAGAAGGTCTTTTGCAACAGCTTTTCCCAGTGCAATGCATCTTGTGATATCCTGACTGCTGCTTCGATGGGTGTTGATTGAAGAGTTAAGTAAAATTTTGGACAAACTTGTTCTTTTCTCAATTTTTCACAAAGTTACTTACCGACCCAGTTGTAAGGATTTTTGTTTTGTCAATGTAGAAAAGCAATTCATAATGAAGGCTTTGTTCTTTCATTTTCATCAGCAAATGTTTCAAATCCTCTTCACTCTCAGGAAGTACAGTTGTGTCATCTGAATTAATGCAGATTGTCAATGAGTCCTCCTCCAATCAGAATTCTGAGTTCTTCTTCATAAAGTTCAGCTTCTTGGATTACTTGCTCATCATAGATAGAGATTGAAGAGGTTCAGTGAAAAGACGCAGACCTGAAAAACACCTTTCTTGACTTTAAACCAGGTAATATTTCCTTGTTCTGTTCAAATGATTATTTCTTGGTCCATGTGCAGATTCCTCGAGTACAATTAGGTGCTATGGTATTCCTATTCTTTGCAATGTTATCCATAATTTACTATGATCCACACAGTCAAATGCCTTTGCATAGTCAATAAAAAGTAGCTAGACATCTTTTTGGTATACTCTGCTTTCAGCTAATATCTGCCTGATATCAGCAATGTCAGATCAGCAATATCTGATATCAGCAATATCAGATATTATTCTATCACTGACAGCATTGTCCCTGGTTCCATGCCCTCTTCTGAATCTGTCTTGATTTTCTGGCAGTTCTCTATCTATATACTGCTGCCATCACTTTTGAATAATCTTTAGCAAAATTTTGCTTGCATGTGATATTAATATCATTAGATAATTTTCACCCAAAGTTGGATCCCCTTTCTTAGGAATAGACAACAAGTATGGATTGCTTCCAGTCAGTTGGCCAGGTAGTTGTTTTACAAATCTTTTAATATAAACAAATGAGCACCTCCGGTGCTGCATCAGTTTAATGAAGCAGCTCTATTGATATTTCATCAATTCCTGGAGCTTTCTGTTTTGCCAATTCCTTCAAAACAGCTTCCAAGTCTTGTTTCATTACCATTGTTTCTGGATCATGTGCAACCTCCTGAAATGGTCATCCACCAATTATTTTGGTGTAAAGATTCTGTGTATTCCTTCCATTTTATTTTGATGTTTCCTGTGCCATTTAATATTTTCCCTAGAATCCTTTGCTATTGCCACTCAAGGTTTGAAATTTATCTTCAATTTTTTAAACTTAAGGTAAAGACAGAATGTTCTTACTTTTTGGTTATCTACCTCCAGCTCTTTTCATGTCATTATAATATTTGATTTTGTTTTCTTAAGCTGCCCTTTGAAATCTTCTCTTTAGTTACTTAACTTCTTCATGTCTTCCTTTTCCTTTAGCTGTTTGACATTCAAGAGCGTTTCAGAGTCTCTTTTCACATGTGATTTGGTCTTTTATTTTCTCCTGTCATTTTGATAATGTCCTTGATTTCCTCATGAATGGTGTGTTTGATGTCATACCACAACTTGTCTGGTCTTCCATGATTATTATCTAACTTATCAAAATTGTTCCTGAAGTGGTCTCTGAACTCAGGTGGGATACACTCAAGATCATACCTTGGCTCTCCTACATTTGTTCTAATTTTCTTCAGTTTCTGTTTGAAACTGCATATAAGCGATTGATGAGCTGATCCACAATCAGAACCAGGTCTTGGTCTGACTGTTGATATTGAGCTTCTCCATTGGCTCTTTCCATAAATATAGTCATTCCTGTTCCATTTGGTAAATTCCATGTGATAGTACTGCTCCTCACTCTCTGAGGACTGAAGTTTGATCCCTAGCACCATAACAACATGAGGACATGGCAATCCACTCCAGAATTAATTCCAAAACAATCAGCCATTGAAAACTCTATGAGAGTTGCTATGAGACCAACTCAATTCGACAACATCTAACAACAGCAGGCAACTTTTATGTTGATGAAACGTGATTACAAATGACAAGGTCAATGGTCTGACAAAACTCTATCATGTGATCTCCAGCATCACTTCTGTCACTAAGGCCATATTTTCAAACTACTGTGCCTTTTCAACTTTTGCATTCCAGTCACCAGGAATTATCAGTACATCCTGATTGCACATTCCATCTATTTCAGATAGCAGAAGCTGGTGAAAATCTTACCTATATCCATTTGTGGCTTTAATGGTATATGCATAAATTTGAATAATAGTCATATTAACTGATCTTCCTTGTAAGTGTATGGATATTTTTCTACCACTGACAGCATTGTACTTCAGGATAGATCTTAGGATGTCTTTTTTGATGATGAATGCAAGCCCATTGTTTTTTAATTATTCCCAGCAGAGTAAACTATATTATTATATGATTCAAAATGGCCCTTGCCAGTCCATTTTAGATCACTAATGCTTAGTATGTCAATGTTAATGTGCTCCATTTCTAATTTGATATCTAATTTTCCTAGATTCATATTATGTACATTCCATCTTCCAGTTTCTATTTGAGGTTTACAGTTGTTCTTGCTCATTTTGAGTGGTGCCTCATCAGCAAATGGAAGTCCCTGAGATTTTACCCTATTCCTGTCATAAAAGTAGACTCTACTTTGAGTACACAATTTTTCCCCAGTCATCTCTTGAGTGCCCTCCCAACCTGGGGAGGCTCATTTTCTGGAACTGTGCCTGATTGAATTTCATTGCTATTCATAGGGATTTCAATGGCTAATTGCTTTGGGGGTGGGTAAGCCAAGTCCTTCTCCTTAGTGTGTCTTAGCCTGGAAGCTTACCTGAAACCTGTCCACTATGGGTAACTTTGCTTGTATCCAGTGCCATATCTTTCACCATCACAGCAACACATAAGCCCCCCACAGCATGATAACCTGACAAACACATGGTGGACACACACATATACTACATATATATACTACATATATACTTTTTTTTGTGGGATCAAACTCAAAACTTCCTTGATGCTAAACAAGCATACTACCAATAAGCTCAACTCTCAGTTTGTAATCCACTGAATTTTTAGAAAGTTAGCTAGACAGCATTATGGGGCTACTAATTAGACTGTACAAACATATTGAAACATTTAGTGCATAGTAGAAACCCAGTAAATATATATTCTTATTTTTACTTTACTATACTATATTAAGTATTATATAGTTCTTTAAGCAAATCTACATAATTATAATATGGATGAATGGGAAAATGAAATATTTTAAAAAAATCTTAACACTGAATGAGCCAAATGTGGATTGCTAGTTGTCTTTTGTAAAGTACATCATTCTTTCTCTCAAATATGCAACATACATAATGTCCTTCATGAGTTATTCAACTCAAATACTTGGGAGTTTTTAATACAAAATAATTTTATATAATTACAAAATATTCTATGTAGAAATACTAAATAATATATAAAAATAATATTGTGTGGCAGTGAGAAAAAAATCTCTAGTGTGTAGTTTGTTCCAATGTTTCTTATTTCAAAATTTCTACTGATGGTTAATATCCCAAGGGAGTGAAGTTTACCCCTTAAGATATCATGCATTTTTTAAAATTAGTGTGTCTGTTTAATGAAATTAAATATTCATTGAGATATTGAGATATTATCATGTTTAATATATTTTATATGAGTATTGTTTGTGTATGTATTTATATGTCATTTACAGAATGTACCATTTTTGTAAGGGATCATCTCATCTTTCAGAGATGTACAGACAAAAATATACTAAAATATAAATATGAGTAATTGAAATTGAGAACAGCTAAACATTAGTTTAAGTCATATTTTTACTTTGTTAAATAGGCATTTTTTGTACCATGTTGCTGGCATAAATCACAAATTTGCCTTTGAGTTTCATAATAGCCAGAATGAAGATAGAATTATGGAATATTTCATGATAGAGAGAAGAATTCATAGGATCCATTCATTCAATGAAAAAATCCAGACTTCTCATGGTACTTAAGACTGATACTTAAGGATCACCTGCATGGACATAAAAATAGATCATTCTGCCCATATATTAGCAATGTTCTCAAAATTATATTTCCTATAAATTTGGTGGTGATTTTTTGTGGCTAAATCCTATAACCCTCAGTGAAAATTTGAGGTCTGGTATAAAATTAATAATCAATATTATATGTGATTCTGTTAAAATAATGTGATTTAAAATTTGATTTCTCAATATATAAAGTTATAACATTTAGAATAGATAGACTATACAGATTTCAGGTTCTCTTTTCTGGAGGCTACATTTCATGACTTCAGTTTTACTGAAATGTATCCATAAAAATAAAATTGATAGTAAATTTTGTGTGCAAACCTTAGGTAAGGGAAATATATACAGATATCTTAAAATAACATTTATCAAATATGGTCTTTAAGCCTTGGAAAACAAATATATGGCCTTCATTGCATTGCCACGTAGATTTAATGTGCATGCTAAGATACTTTCTTAATCTATTTAGTGTTTGCATAACAAAATACCATAGGTTGGGTGGGTACCTAATAAATAGCATATATATTTGACATAGTTCTGGAAGCTGAAATGTCCAGGATCGAAGCACTGACAGATTTTTGTGTGTAGTGAATGTTTATTTCTTATTCCATAAATGGCACCTTACATGATGGAAGGGACAAATAACTTAGTTCTTTGTTGTTGTTGTTGTTGTTGTTGTTGTTGTTGCTGTTGTTGTTGTCAGTACTGTGGGGTTAAACCCAGGACTGCTCACCTGCTAGGCAAATACTCTACCCTTAAGTCATACCTGTTGCCCTCCTATTTTTTTTTTTTGTTGTTGTTTTATTTTTTATTTTGAGATAGGGTCTCAGTAACTTGTGCAAGCTGTCTCTGGCCTTGAACTCACAAGCCTCCTTTCTCCAACTTCCCATATACTGGGACCACAAGGTGTGGACTGTGCCTCTCAGCCCCTCTGGTCTGGTCTTCTGTTATAAGGACACTAATCACATTAATGGGAGGTCTGCCCTCATGACTCAGTCATTTCCTAAGGGGTTCAATATCATCATATTTGCAGTAATAAGGATTTCAACCTATGAGTTTCAGGAGAAGAAAATATTCAGATTAAAGCATTTAATATAGTATTAAACTGCTAAAGTATATTTAACATACATCTTAAGTACACTGACCATTTATCAAAAACACACTCATAATGCATGCATCTCATGCAATATTCATTCTCTTTACACACACAAAATGTCATTCTTCTTTCAAAAGTATTCCTTATATGTAACATGTAGCAACAGCACAAAAAAATAAGTGTATCTTTCTAGTCCTAGTTTTGTGGACAAGTGATTGTATTTATTTATGTTTTTAGCTCATCCAATAGAATAAGAGCCAGATTGTTAGACATGCAAAAATGCCTAATACTAGTTTTGTCCCTAACAGGAGTCTCAAAAGACTATGTTGCCAGGAAACACAAAGCCAAGGGTATCACAACCAGCACAGAAGGAGTATGGTGGCATTCAGTGGACTGTTCTGTTGTTTAATTGCTCCAAAAAGTGATGCTATGTGTTAATCTATTCCCCCTCTATGCAGCTTTGCTCAGTTTTTTTCATTTTTATTCATAGGTACATGATGCTTTTTAGTGCTGTGCTCATCCTTTTAGAATCAATTTATCATTCCTGTTGTCTTATATTACTTCTTACATTATACTAAATCTGCAGTATACTAATTTCTCTTAAAATATCACTTAACACTTGTATAGAATTTTATTTTTCCTATGGTTTTACAATGAGAGATAATAAACATTCTAAGCTAATTTAAAACTTTTGACCATGCATCTATAGGTCCTCCTTGACCAAAGTTTATTTCCTTCAGTATTTGAAATATTATTAGTAGAATCATCCACAGATTTTTGGCAGCTTTAGCATATTAACAGGTAATGGGTAATCACCATTCCTTTAAAATCTGGTTTTCTAATGATGATAATTAAGGATTATTTTTCTAGCTTTAAATATAGTGCATAGAGTAACTGCAAATTATTCAAAAAATGGATAGCAGGAAAAGGTAAAAGGGGCAAAATGGTGACTACAAGATAGTGACAAGAAAAAATTACCCATTGCAATAATATTATCATGTTAATTGCCTTTTATTTAGAAAAAACATGGCTTAGATATATATTTGAAAATGAGAAACTATGTAATTTTTATTCAAGTAAATCACCTATGAAACAGAGTGTTGTGGTTGTCAAACTACCACTTCAACAGCCAAATGAATTATATTATATATGTGAAAGTATGGAATGGACAGAAATAAGCCTGCATTTTTATGGTTATTATTGTACTCAAGATGAGTAAACTTATAAGAAATACATTTAACCACATTTCTCAATGTGAGTTTATTCTACACTATAATTATCAATTTTGTAATGAGATATCTAAATATAAAAATAAATTTAAACTGGTTTTCCTAATAGACAGCAATTAAAATTCAAATATCACAAATTATAGTTCGAAAGCCTAAAGAGTCAATAATCTTAAAACTAGATGAAATATATATTTAGAAACTGATATTATTAAACAAGACATGATATTTACCTTACTGGAATGTGATGATTACTTTGGGACCTTGTAATAGTTTTAGAAGTGAAATATATAAACTTTAAAAATTTTCTTCTACATAGCAATGGTGAGAGAAGTGTCCTTCTTGCCAATACAACCCTTTAATTACTACATGGACATGTCTACCCTGATGGTGTATTTTCACTAGACCATCTGAGGGGATGAAAGATTTTATTGTAATATATTTATACATTATTTTGATAAATTATCTGGGAAATACCTTGTGTACTGATTTAATAATAGAATCCATGGTTGCCATTTAAAAGATGTAATGCATTTGAAAGAAAATAGAAGCTTTGAGCCATGATCAATTGTTTTCATGTTTTGTAGTGTATAAATGAATTTGTTGCCTACAGCTGTAGCCCTGTGGCATCCGATCCCATCAGATCTCAGAAGCTAAGCAGGGTTGGGTTTAGTTAGTACTTCGATGGGAGACCGTCTGGGAACACCAGATACTCAGGCTTGGGAGAAGGACCTGGCAACCCGCTCCCAACAATCAGTCTGCCATTGAAAACCCAATGAACAGCAGAGCAGCACTGACAATAGTGTTTCGCCTGTTGTATGTAGGGTCCCTATGAGTCGAATACCGCCTCAATGGCACCTAACAACAAAAACAACAACAAATGAATTTGTTACTAAGGAAATGCAAAAACCAATATGGAATAGGTTAGAATATGAAACAAAATACATGAGAAGCTCTAGACTAGAAGTCATTTGGAAAATTCACATCCATTTTCTAACATTAGTAAAAAAATGTTCATGGGATAACAAGAGCTGGATCCGTGCAAGGTTGTGCTTCTGCTGGTACACAAGCAAACTATCCTAGAACTACACAGATGGTTATAGGATGCCCTTGCAAACTAAAGAAAAATACACACACACTCCCTATAGTAAATGCATTTTTAAAAATTTTAAAATCATAGGTGTAGAAAGTTGAGCTATAACATGCCATCTGTTCTTTTGGAAGAGCTACATCCCATGAAAGGTAGTGTGTGGAAGACATCAATCTTTACTCTGAGCCAAGATCTGTTAGTTACCTTGTTGGCCTAGGCCCAGTAGTAAGTCATAGAAGCTTCTGCTCTCCAAAATTTAATATTTATCTCTGTGCAAACTATGGAGGATCACATTCATGCCAACTTATTTTTAAAATTAACAGATGGACCTTTGTGATTTAAAAATCTGAAAAGGATACCATATAAATTTCTAAGATGTGGCTGGCTATCACTTTCAATTTAATTAGACTGACTAGGAAGCAGAGGTCACACTTCACTGTAGAGGAAGCATCTTACTGTCACCGCTAGTAAATAACCAAGTTATTCATGTTATGAGAGCACTGATCTGTATCTTCTTTCTTAGTAACTGAAGAAGGACTTTACTCTGATATTATTTCATAAGTTTGTTTGCTTTCTGGTTACTGTATTTTTTAATAGCACAATTTTCTGATGTGTGCAATATTCATACAGTTCTGCAGTGTCATGCCATTTGGGGACTGTCATTCAGCAAGAGAATGTTTTTTAGCCTCTTGGCTTCTGCTAAAGGAACAGATGGCTTAAAATCTAAAAAAAATAAAAGGGATAAAGGAGATGCAAAAGTAGACAAAAATGTTAAGTACATGTTGAAATTCTGGCCCTTTAAGAAAACCTGCTGTCAAGTTCATGACTGGTTAAACCTCCAGCTGTACATTATCATGGTAGAAAGCCTGAATTTAAATGCTTCTAGCTGAGAATGGAGATGCTAAGTTTTAGATAAGCAGTCACTTAAAGTTCTGTTCTCTGCTGCTACTCTTTCATGCCATTCTCTTATGCAACAACAGTCCTTAAGTGTCATGAATTTAGAAGTTTTAAGAGTATTAATTGAATCCAGCAATATTTGACAAATTGAAATGCATGCTAATGAATAAAATATAAAGGGGTTTTCAAAAGCTTTCAGTTACTTTAGTTTCTACAGGAATTGAGGGTTTTGGTAAAAGAAGATTTAAAGACATCTAGCTTCCTAAGTAGGTGTTCTGTATGTTAAATAAAATTGATTTTTGTATTTCTCAAACTAAACTATTGAAAATATAGGAACTAATACCACTTGGTTCTGACATTCATGGATAGTCACAGAGCTAGAGGGGAACAAGTTTGGATATGATGTCCTCATGTATTGCAACTTTACAAGTAAATGCAGAAGCTAAGAACATTCAAACAAGATGATGGGGAAAACACCATAGTTTTAAAAATATCAAAATGACAGAAAATTCCCAGCCAAGTAGCCTTTGGAAAGTTAAGAGATAAGAACTGAAAGTGATGCCAAGTTTTCAAAGAGCTTCAAAGTCAGAGAAAGACATCAATAGTGATTTCATTGCATCCAATGGGAAGTTCCAAATCTGTTATGCCAAACTACAGTTTGATTAATTAACTTTGGTTCTCAGACCTTGAGATCTATAGATATCTCATGGAGTAATCTTTTTCTACCTGAAGTATGGCACCAAGCATTGTACACTGAGAAATTTTTCAATTAAAAATTCAGAGATTTCTCTTGAACAGCTTCCTGTAACATGAAACTTTAGTAAATCCAAATCTTTATCAAAAAGACTAAGGATTATCAGTATCAATGAGGATGTGAGGGAAAGGCAACGCTTTCATGCCATTGGTGGGAATGCAAATTCGTGTAGGCATTATGGAAGATGGTATGGATATTTCTCAAGAACATTAAAAGCAGAACTATCGTAAGATCCAGTAATCCCACCAGTTGCTATATATCCAAAAGAAATGATATCAGTATGTCAAAGAAACATCTGCACTCTCATGTTCACTGCAGCACTATTCACAATAGTCAAGAATTGGGCAAAACCCATACATTAATTGATAAATAAAGAAAACATGGCTCATATACACCATGCAATACCCATAAAAAGAAGAAAATCTTGTCATTTATGACAGCATGAACAGTACTAGAAACCATCATGCATAGTAAAATTAGCAAACAACAGTACAAGTTTCACGATCTCACTCATGAACTTTAAAGTCAATCTCACAGAAGTTGAGAGTAGAATTAATGTTACTAGAAGCCAGATAGAGTACAGAGTGGTAGGGTAAGTGTTGGGAAAGTTTGATCAGCATGTACTCAGAGAAGAACGGAGTTTTGTTGTACTCTTATACTGTAAGTTGACTGCATACAATAATGTACTCTGTGTTCCATAAAACTAGAGGAAAGGATTTTTGAAAGTTTTCACTATAAAAACATGTTAATTGTTGGAGGAAATATATATTTAACCTAATTTAAACCTTACATAATGGGTAAATGTACCAAAACATTACAAGACAGCCAATTATTATGTACAATTTTATGTTATTATGTCATAAGTCTAAAATAAAATTTCAAAAGTATTATATAGAATCTCTCCAAATAGACTCATTAAAAATTCTTGTGAATTGGTCCAACACTTTAGAAAATATAGCCTACATAAAATTTTGAATTATTAGTGGATAGTTTATCATAGCATGTACCCATGTGTCCTTTAAAATCTGATTCTTTTTTGAATAGTTATTTATATTCAGGGCTGTAACTTCCCTTAGAATTATGTTTTTGTTACACCACAAAAATAATACCTACTTGTATTTCAGGTTAAATCCATAATCTAAATGTAAAGCAATGAGCTCTTGATAGAATATCTTTTTAAAAAAAAATTCAGTTCTCCTTTCTCCATTCCATTTTGCTTATGGAAATTCTCCCCTGCATCTCCATTCTAGATTCTGACCCTTTTATCTGCAAATAGAAAGAGTAGGTTAGATTTTGAGAAAGGTCTTTAAAAGTGTTTCGCTACCATGTCCACACATCAATACTGAGAGAGATCCAAGGTATGAGGCTGTTAAACATCTGGATACAATTTGGAATTTGAAGATGATATGACTTTTCATGAACTTCCCATCTGGTACTCTGAGAAATATTTACTCCTAGAAATTTTCCTATCATCATAAGAATGTTAGAAGAATCACAGCTAAGCAGTAATTCAGAGGCATTGCAGCCATCCTCTTTTTTGTCCTGCAACTGTTATATGAGACATGAAAGAGCTTGAAAGACTGAAGATCTGAAAGAGTCATGTGTTCATGCTTAGAGTAAAGTTCTGAACTCACAGTTTAAATCTCAACTGACTGAGGAGTCAAGACATTAGCTAATAGTGATACTTCTGACAACAGATAGATGAGAGCTCAGAGTATATTCAGAAACTAAGAACAACAATGGAAAATTTTAAAAAGGGCAACTGAATATTAGATTTGAAAGTTTATATGGTAATCTAATCTGCTTGTGGTACCGGTTGGTTTCCATGCATTTTAAATGTTATCACGTAATAAACTTTGATAAATTAATCAAAGTCTTCCTTGATGAGGAAACTGTATAATACAAATTTTATTTTACTATTTTATTTTTTATTTCATTTTAGTTTTTTGAAGTACTGGAGACTGTATCCAGGGCCTAGCTTATGTTAATCAAGTCCTTTGTCAGCGGTCCACTCCTCCAGCCATTTTTTATTTTGTTTTGTTTTGTTTTGTTTTGTTTTGAGACTGGATCCTGCTAAATTGCATGGGCTGCCCCATATCTTGAATTTTGCATTTCTCTTACCTCCAACTCATGAATAATCCAAATTTTAAATATCCCTTTTCTAGGTAATTCTGAAGAAACAGAGGCCAAATGTTATTGTGTTTTTAGAATAGCTTAAAGTCAACTTTTTCTCACTGTGACAAAATGTCAGAAGTACACAAATTAAGGAAGGAAGTGTTTATTTTGGCTCATAGATTGAAAGTTTTCTGTCCACAGTTGCTGCTTTCATGGCTTCTGGCTGATGAGAATAAATGACTTGGTGGAGACGGAATCATGGAAGGCATCTTGGAGCAAAGATACTCATCTTCATAGCTACCAGCAACAGACATGAAGGGCCAGGCACAAATATTCCCTTCAAAAAGATACTCCACTGACCAATCCTCCAACTAGTCCCCATGCCCTAATAGCCCACTCAACTATGAATTCATGAATGATATAATGCATTGATGAGGTTAGCATCCTCATGATACCATTACCTTTCTAAAGGGCAAAAACTGGGAAACAAGCCTTCAAACAGGAGCCTTTTGGGGAGATACTTCAAATGCAACTATAACAGGTAGTATATAGATACTAGGAGGGATGTTGTGTTGTTGTTGTTGCTGTCAGGTTCTGTAGAGTCGGTATCTGACTCATAGCGACCCTCATAGGGTTTTCGATGGCAAACTGTTTTGGGATTGCCTTGGGAGTGGATTGCCAGGCCCTTCTCCCATTTTTGCGGTGCTGGGAATTGAACTTGGGACCTCAGAGACTGTAGCGCAGCCCTCTACCAACTGAGCTAAATCCCAGCCCCACTAGGAGGGTTAAGAATGGTAAAATTTTTCTTCCATATACACAATCATTATATTATCCAATTTGCCTACATGGAGAAATTTGTCAATAGAAATCTCTTCAATATCATTTTACATTAAATATAATAAAATACATATTTTAATATGGCTAAAAGTTTTTACTTACATAAATTTTGGACAAATAGATTTTTTTTGATTTGCATACATAATAATAATAATGACTAAACTTCTTTTCTTTCTTCTATTTCTTTTTTTCAATACTTAGGGCTTGAACCAAGGGCCTCACACATACTTTGTAAGTGCTCTGACATTTGGCTGCACTCTCAGCCCTTTTTTTTTTTTTTTTTTTTTTTTTGAGTCAGGGTCTCAGTAAGATAAGCAGGCTGCCTCTGGCTTCAAACTCATGATCCTCCTGCTCCTGACTCATGAATCACTGGAAGTAAAAGCATGAATCACAATGCTTGGAAATCCTGACTAAACTCCTTAATTTGCTATCAAATACAGAAATAAACAGGAACATCACTGGAAATTTTTTGGTAATTTTGTAAAGAGGCCACTAAGTTGACAAGATCATCACCATCTTAGGTAGCCCCTGCCCTGTGAGAAACTGTATACTGGAAGAATTTTTTAACTGTCTGACTTTAACTGCAAATCATACATGGAAACTTAGAGATTGAATACAAATCATACGACCTGGAGAATGCAAGCATGCCAAAATTTGCCCTTATAAGCCCCCACCAGCTGTTTTTCAGGGCCATGGGTTTTTGAGAAACATTAGTCCTCCATGGTCAATAAAAGACTCCCTTTAATTGGATTTTTGTTTTTGTGGTATCTTCCTGATCGCAGGTTACAACAATCTATTCGTCTTTATTGAGACTGAGAAAAATGTGATTATTTTGAGTATATAAATATACATTTATCTAGATTTACCATGTGCTTTTGATACACAGTTATTTCTACATCACAGTATACATCAAACAACACAGTATAGATGTTTAGATAAACACTAAAATTAGATATGATTAGAATATTATTAACTAGTATTATCTGAGAATTCGTTATCAGCTTTTGCATATGTGTTCGCTACAACCAGGTATATAAATTCAGAGATGAATTAGGGGATTTCATTTTAAAGTTCAATAACTTCTCAAGGTTTTGTGTGAATTTTAACCAGTACATTACCCTTATTTGGGAGATAATGTAATAAAAAATACTCATTTTTTTTAGAGAAATATATGATGAATAAAGAAACAAATGACTCCTACAAATCCATGAAAGCAGTTGCTTATTTTTTATTGTTCTTGCTTTCCACTATTGCATCTCACATCTCTTGTTAGGAGCACAGGTCCTGGTACTTCTTGGACAGTAATTAAAATATTTTTAATTGGACAGTAAAAAAATATTTTAATTGGAACATTTAATCAATTAACTGTACAATTTTTTCATATTTTAGTAAGTTATAATCACTAACATGTAACAGTAAAGACGTAGTTGTCATTGTTTAGCATGCAGAATGATGTCAGCAGCTTGGATGCTTATAATTTAGATAATATTGTAGATCTCTTAAAAAATAATATATCACTAATAGCCTGAAGAGTATAGAGTACAATCCATACTAAAGATGAACACTAGTAACTCTGAAAATATAAGTGATTTGAGAGACCAGATTGCTAACTTTTAAAAGTGTAAACAATGTTCACAATTATGTATTTTACATAAATGTGCTATTCTGATGGATACATGTACAAGATTTAATCTATAAAAGCATTTCTAAAATTCCCTTCAGTAAAAAATATACCAAAATTCTAAATAAAGAAAAAATCTGACAGAACTCATAATCTAAAAAATACAGTTTCTTAAAGATTTGATAAGAGATGCATGTAGTAGCACATATCTGTAATCTAGTGAATTGGGAGACTGAGACAAAGATGCTCTTAAGTTCAAGGACAAAGACATATGTTATGTGTAAAAGAATGGAAAAATATAGCCGGCTAAAAGAAATTAAAATAAAGTTTTTATTGTTGTTAGGTGCTGTCAAGTCAGGTCCAAATCAGAGTGAACCTATGGGTAAGAGAATGAAACATTCTTTGACTCTGTGCCAGGTAGAAGATCTTTTTTCATGTTTAAGCCCATTGTTGCAGCCACTGTGTCAATCCATTTTGCTAATATTCTTCCTCTTTTTTGTTGACCCACTACTCTCCCAAACATAATGTCCTCCCCCAGAGGTTGGTTCCTCCCGAAAACATGTCCAAAATACCTAAGACACAATCTAGCAATCCTTGCATCCAAGGAGCAATCTTGTTACATTTCTTGTAGGATGGACCTGATGTTTCTTTTGGCAGTCCATGTTATATTCAATACATGTCTCCAACACTATAACTCAAAAGCATCAATTTTTCTCTTGTCTCCTTTATTCAACACCCAGCTTTCACAAGCATATTACACAAGTGAAAATATGATGCCATGAGTCAGGCACACCTTTGTCTTCAATGTGTCATCTTTACCCTTTAACACTTTAAAGAAGTCTTTTGCAAGAGTTTTTCCAAATGCAATGTGTCTTTGGGTTTCTTGACTGCTGCTTCCATGCGTGTTGATTGTAGAAACAACTAAAGCAAAGTTGTGGACAATCTCAGTCTTTTCTCTGTTTACCATGAAGTTACTTGCTGACCCAGTTGTAAAGATTTATGTTTTATGATATTGAGGCACAATCCATACAGAAGGCTGTGTTCTTTGATCTTCTTCAGTAAATATTTCACATCTTCTTCACTTTCAGCAAGTAGAGTTGTGTCATTTGCATAAAACAAGTTGTTAATGAGGTTTCCTACTAACCTGATGCCATGTTTTTCATAAAATTCAGCCTCTTGGATTATTGCTCAGCATAGAGATTAAAGAATTACAGTGAAATAATATGTCCCTAAGGCACACCTTTCCTGACTTTAAATCAAGTAGTGTTTCATCGTTCTTTTCAAAGGACTGTCTAGCTAATCCACGTACAGATTCTCCATGAGTATAATTGCGTGCCCTGGTATTCCCACTCTTTGCAAAATTATCCATAATTTGTTGTGATCCACACAGCCAAATGCCTTTACATAGACAATAAGACATAGATCAACATCTTTTTTGTATTCTCTACTTTTGGCCAGTATCCATCTGACATTAGCAATGATGTCCCTAGTTCCATGTCCTCTTCTGAATCTGGCTTAATTTCCTAGCAGTTTTTTTTTGAATGATCTTTAACAAAATTTTACTTGGATGTGATATTAATGATATTGCTCAATAACTCAAGCCTTTGATTGGATCCTCTTTCTTGGGAATAGGCATTCATATAGATTTTTTTCCCGGGCAATTGGCCAGGTAGTTATTTTCCAAATCTCTTGGCACAAATATATCTCAATTGGTATTACATCAATTTCTGGGGCCTTGTATGTTGCCAATTCCTTCAAGGCAGGATCCACTTCTTATTTCAGTACCATTGGTTTCTGATTGTATGCAATCCCTTAAAATTGTTGGTCTTATACCAATTCTCTCTAGTATAATGACTCTATCCATTCCTTCATATTCTTTTGATGTTTCCTGCATCATTTAATATTTTCTTTGTAGAATCACCTACTGTTGCTACTCTAGACTTTAGATGTTTCTTCAATTCTTTAAGCTTGAGAAAAATATAGTGTGATTTTTCCTTTTGATTTTCTGTCTTCAGGTGTTTGTATATATAGAGAGGAAATATGTAGATCAGAAAAGTTAGATTTCAGAACAAAAGTAACAATGGTGACATTGGGAATCAGAGGCATAGTTTAAAGATGGGAAGACAGCAGTCTAAAATAGATATGTAACTATAATCATATCTTGCAAATACTTAAATCCAAAATGTATATGCGCTTATTAACATATCTTCAGAGTAACTGACATAAAAAGTAATGGAAACTCAAAGAATAAATACTTAAAGCCACAAATGTTCTTGGAGATTTCCCCTATTTGTAATTGATGTAGGTAATAGTAATAAAATCAATAATGATACAAGGGAAAATAACTTAAGCAGCATTTTCAATCTACTTCAGATAAATCACATACAACACTAATAAAATATTTCACCCAAAAGCAGCATTTTCTGCATCCACATGAAACATTTGCTAAGTAAGGCCACATTTTTTCCATAACACTAATCTTGATTAATTTTACAGGTGTCAATTAACCTAAAGTATTTACATTACATAACAATGAGATTGTTAGAAATCCATAGCAAAAAGCAAAGAAAATTTCCAAATATTTCCAAACTAATATTATAAATGTAAGTAATTCATTAGTGAAGGTAAACAAGAGAAAGCAATGTTTATAATAAAATAAAAACAATCCAGCACATCAAAATTGAAAAATGCAAATAAAG
>VMDO01020955.1:0-36377 GCA_007922755.1 Pedetes capensis
GGGGGGGAAGAACGTTTTTTAAGTACATTTCAAAAGACCAATTCATCTTAAACCAAAGTACATTTCTTTTATAAAATGATTCAAATTCACAGCTTATCATGCTTGGATCCCCTGACATCTCTCGGCTAGACAACAGGTTGGCTATGAGCCTTTGTCTAAGAGAGGAAGGAGGGCCAGGGTTCCTTTTTCCTGCTCTAAAGCTTTGCCCACCTGCTCATTTCGATGAGTGTCAGCAACTGACCGGTCCTCATAGCATTACAATGTCTTCATCAGGGAGAACCAGGGCTCTGCACCCAGGCCCAGACTCTGATCATGCGCCAGCATCTGGGAACACGGCCTCACCTCTCCTGGATCAAGCACGGAAAGTACTCCTAGCCTGTTCCATAGCACATAAGGGAACACATGACCCAGGGAGATTGCCTCACAAGCTTACAATGCTTCCACTCCAACCTCTCCCCACCACCATGGGTAGACAGGTCACATACTTTCCCATGGTGAAAAACTCAGGCTTCCCTCTGTGCACAAAGTTGAAGCACTGGTGGATTAGTGGTTAGCTGGATCACTCAGGTGGAAATGTGGCTACAGCAAGGGTGTCAAGCCTGGAGGACCAAAGATCAGAAAGCTGATGCTACAGTGGTCCAGGCCAGTGTTTCTCTAAGTGCAGTCCCTGAACCCACAGCAGCAACACTTGGAACTAACAGATTACCTACCTCTCAGGTCCCACTCCTAATAGCTGCATCAGAGACTCTGGGGTTGGGCCAGGCAATATGTGTACTGACCAGGCTTCCAGATGACTGTAATGCTCACTTTCATCTGAGAGTCAGTGGTATAGACAGGAGATACGGAGTGCCTATTCTAGGAGGGGTGAGGTAGAAGGAAGGCGGTGCATTAGAGGCAGGTTGTTGTTGTTGTTGTTGTTCCTGTTGTTAGGTACTGTCCAGTCAGAAAGGGCTCATAAAATAAACTGAGGTATGTGTGGGCAAGGGAGAAAATGAAACTCAAAGACTGTGGCTTGAGTGACTGGGTTGGGTGATGGAGGACGTGGGAGGTGAAGTAGGCTTATAAGGGAAGGGAAGTTAAGTGCTGGACATGCTGAGTTTGAGATGCCTCAGGGCCATCCTCGTGGCAATGAGTGTGATATTTAGAGAGAGCAACAACAGTATGCACACAAGTGAGGCAGATAAAATCCTGTATCACTCAGAGCAGAAGACCCAAGACAGAGCTCTGGGGAACAGCAGTGTCAGGGAGCTGAGTAGAGGCAGAGAAGTCAACAGGGCATAGTGATGCAGTTTTTGTCCTCTAACTCAAGAGCATCTACTTACATAACTCACTCCCTTCAATAAGTCAATATACGATCATCTCCAGAGATGTCAAGATGGCATTTTCATAAAATTCAACATTCATCTAAAAATTCCTCTATTAATATCCTCCCCAATATCCACCCCCCCTTTTCTCTTCCCAGGGGTCAATCATTTGTGTTTGGGGATCTTTGTGATTCTGAAGAAGACATGTGGATATTTGACAACATAGCTAAGTATTTATTTAAGTTCCCTGGTTATGGCCATTGCTTAGGACTAATCATAGGACTTAGGCTGGTCTGATGTCAATTCATCTGAGGATTTTGCTAGCAATGCTGAGAAAAAGCTATTCTAATATAGATATCCCCACTGCTTGTCAAAAGAAACACGTAGCCAGTTTGTTGCTTATAACATATTGACACCATGTGAGAATGGACACACTACCATGGAAAGCAGAATGGAGAAATGCAAAGTAGGTAAGACCCTTTGTAATACTGTCAAATTACCTGGTCAAGCCTTGCCTGAAGATATTTCTACCTCTGGACTTTTCAGTTCTGTGAGTTAATATATTGCCCTGTTTCTAGTTATGCAAGGTTGAATGAGCTTTTCTGTGCTTAAAGCCAAAAGAATCCTAATGAAAATAAATCACTTCCGCGTTGGGCGGGGTGGCGCACACCCGTAATCCCAGCGGCTCAGGAGGTAGAGGCAGGAGGATTGGAAGTTCAAGACCAGAGGCAATCTGCATAACTGAATGAGACCCTGTCTCAAAAAGATAAAAAAAAAAAAAAATGGGCTGGGGGCGCAGCTCAGTGGTCCAGCAACTCCCGAGCATGAAAGCATGAGGCCCTGGGTTCAACTCCCAGCACCACAAAAAAAAAAAAAAAAAAAATCACTTCCTTTTGCTGATATTTGAAAAAGAGCTGATGATACATATCCTGTGTGTAGAGAACAGACCACACAAACTACACTGGCTTCCCAAAAGGAGGGATAGAAAATAATCACACCCCAAACAACTGGAGGCAAGGCCAACACCTGAGCAGAGGTGAAATGCTATTGCAACTGAAGGTCAATGGAACCACTTCTCCTACTGCCTTTGGATCAGGAACACTTACCAGTACAGGAAAGCTAAGAGTCTGAACAGAAACCAGAGGTCTAATTCACCCCAACGTCTCATATTCCAACTAGCAGTTCCCACACCAAGCTTCTCTACCCACAGGCTATCCGAAGATTCCCAAAAAAGGGTATGCAAGAAACTCCTTCCCTGAGGTCTAGCATGTTCAAATGGTTTATAGTTTTTATAACTGAAGGTCAGTTTGACTAGACATAGAGTGATTAGCTCACTTTTTCTTTTCTAGATTATCTTGAATGTTTCTCTATTGTCTCCTGGCTGAAAGCATTCCTATCAAGGTTTGAGCCTGCAGCCATAGCCCTGTGGCATCCAATCCTGTCAGATCTCGGAAGCTAAGCAGGGTCAGGCCTGGTTAGTACTTGGATGGGAGACGGCCTGGGAACACCAGGTGCTGTAGGCTTGGGAGATGGACCTGGCAAACCACTCCCAAAAATCAATCTGCCATTGAAAACCCTACAAACAGCAAAGAAGCACTGACAATAGTGTTTCCCCTGTTGTATGTAGGGTTGCTATGAGTTGGATACCAACTTGACGGCAACTAACAACATAACATACATAATACATTTACATACACACATGTATATTCTGTATGTGAGGGCACATAAGCTACATAGTGGATCACTATATGGCTCTTCCTTACCTGTCTTTCATATCTATCAATTTCTCTCAAATTTTATCTTCTCTTTCATGTCTGTTTTTTCTTTTTTCCCAGTTTATATTTCCCTTATAGTGCTTTCTGTAGGGTGTGTTCATTCTTATATTTCTTTCAGTTTGAACTTCATTTCCTAGAGTTTTGGCTTTCATTTCCACTTCTCTGAGTCACCAACTCTCTTTCATATCTTAATTATCTAATCTGTGTTTTCCTATCTTGGATTTATCCTGTTCTTTTGTTAGAAGCCACAGAGATAGGAAAGCTAAAGGCCACTTCTTCTGAGGATCTCTCTTTAAATACTATCTGCCTCTTTCCATAGCCCAGCTAGTCCAAGGTGCTATTTGCTTCTGTAATCCAGAGACTACAACTCAGGTGGGACATTAGGGTCAGTGCCTGCTCCCTCAGGCTGGGACATAGAGGACTAATTTGGGGGTACTTTACTAAACTCCCATGGCTGAGGTCTTTCCCCCTTACCCTCTTGTCCCCAAGCAGCTGAAAGAAATCCACTCAGTAGTGGCATTACCTGGGATCTGGCCTTTGAGTCATGGGAGGCTCTTGGATTCCAACTACCTGTCTCATGGCTAACAGAGGGCAAGATCATCAGCAGCAATCAAAAGAATTTCCAGTGCGGACTTATGATGCAGATTATAGATACCGAAAACATTGCCAACTACCATTCTGCAACACAAACCAGGCTCATTCAAGGGTATGCCTGTCTGTCATCTTTTCTTCCTTAACCAAACATGCCCAGTGATGTATATCTTAAATTGAGCATGCTTAAAATAGTACCTGCCCCAATGTTGTTGTTGTTAGGTGTCGTCGAGTTGGTATCCGATTCATAGCGACCCTCATAGGGTTTTCAATGGCTGACTGTTTCGGGATTGCCTTGGAAATGGATTGCCAGGCCCTTCTCCCATTTTTGCAGTGCTGGGAATTGAACTCGGGACCTCAGAGACTGCAGTGCAGTGCTCTACCAACTGAGCTAAATCCCAGCCCACCTGCCCCAAAGTGCCTCCCTTTATAAATATGTTGTTTTCCCAATAAAATACCCAAAGTTTCTTAGTTTGGGGAGACAACCATATGGGGACTCATATGCAGGGCTCTCAGTCTGCAGGGAATCAGACTTTATTGTTTGTTTTGATTTTGCATCCACCAAGATGTGAGCCCTTTGTGTTTGGTTACTTTCATGACTTTAAATAGTTGTCTTAGTTTCTTCTAGATATTTTGAAATATTAAGTTGCAGCTTCTCTGTTTTGTGGACATACTTTTCTCATATGCCTTCATTGTCTATTGGATGGAGCCTGAGAAGCCTCCTCCACTCTCAGCTATTGTTCTCAAATTAACACCAAACCCTTCCCTCCCAGGAGGGCTGCCTCCCATCTTGGGATGCATGTTGGGGCAATGTCAGGAGTCCCAAACTGTCAAGGCCATTGGAAGTCATGTCTTCCAGCCACTTCTTCCTGCAGAGTTCCTTGCTAAGCCAGTAATTTGGCCCTTACTGCTCATATGTCTGCATTTGTAGAAATACTCTGATACCTAGTCTTATAAAAGATGCTACTTGTGAGTTGTATGCTTCATTATATTATTGCTCTGGATTTTTCTGTTGTTTCCAGTGTGTAAAATAGCTTTTTTATTAGTAATTTTTAATGTATACTTATGTGTCTCATTATGACATTCCCATGTATGCATTTCATTGTACATTGCTCACGTTCACTTCCCCCTGATGCTCATGACTCCCCCATCCTCTCCCTCACTATCCCAATGGTCTCCCTTCTACTTGCATGTCTCTCTCCCTCCCCCCACCCCTCTCTCTTTTGAATACATCTACCTATATATGTATATCTCAATTTTGCTGTAAGGACAACATAGATGATATTCCCTTCTTTTCTCCCATTACCCTTTCTTCTTACCCCTGGCCCCTTTTCTTTAGTCCCTTATGTTTTCCTACTTATGTCCTGTCTACTTTCATGATCTATATGTTTCAATAATGAATAATGATAATAATGCTGACAAGGATGTAAACAGAAAGGAACCCTTACACACTGCTGATGGGAATGCAGGTTGGTGCAGCCACTACAGAAATCAGCATGGAAGTTCCTCAAAAAACTAAAAATAGAACTACCCTATGACATAGCTATCCCACTCCTGAGTACATATCCAAAGAAATATAAGTCACTACACCATAAAGACATCTACTCATCCATGTTTGTTACAGTGTTATTCACAATAGCCGAGATATGTAATCAACCTAGGTGTCCATCAACAGATGAATGGATAAGGAAATTGTGGTATATATACACCATGGAATCTTATTCATCCATTAAAAAGGACAAAATTATGGTATACACTGGGAAATAGATAGAACTAGAGAGCATCATTTTAAGTGAAAAAAGCCAGACCCAGAACAATAAACATCATGTTTTCTCTCATATGTGGATGTTAGACTTCAACATATATTGCTCTGTTTTCATGAGGGGATATGATATTTTAAATTATACCTTAAAAGCAAGATCAATGAAAGAAAAAAATTGCTGAGTTGGATTTTATTAAAATTAAAAACTTCTGCTTTCGAAAGGCATTGTGAAAAGGCAAATCATAGATGGGAGTGTGCTTCAGAGCAGATTTAATCTAAAGTATACAAAGAATGAACATGAAGAAACATGAAGAAAACAAATAACCCAAGTAAAAAATAGGCGAAAGATTGGAACAGACATCTCACCAAAGAATAGACAGATAGCTAGATAGCTAGCTAGCTAGCTAGATAGATAGATAGATGGCAAATGGCATATGAGAAGATGGTCACCATCATTTGTCACAAGAGAATCACAATTTGAAACAATGAGCTACCATTATACACCTGTTAGAATGACTAAATTCTACAAAACTGGCAATACCAAGTGCTGACAAGGATGCAGAGTAACGCTCATTCACAACAGCAGAAACAAAACCCTCATGAATAAATTCATTCATTCAAACATTTCTTCAACAAATGTTTACTACACACCACTATATTGCAGTCAGTGGGGAAACAACAGTTTACTGCTGTACAAGCTAATTAATGGCTTAATTTGGACTTGAACTCGCTCTCTGCTTCTAGGCCCTGTGCTTTTAATGCTACATCACCCCCAGACTACACGTGTAGTCTGCAGAGAAGACTGAAATAAATGGAATAATATGCTACCTTCTTGGTTGAGAAACCAGTACTAAAAAGATGTTAAGTCTGCCCTAAATTAATCTATATAGTAATACTCTAAATATCCTGGCACAACTATTTTTTCTACTTTTTAGTTTTCAGACACATAATTGCACATATTTATAGAGAGTAATATTTCAGTACATGCAGACAATGTGTAATGATAGAGCAAAGTAACTTTTATACTCCTCAACTGAAATATTTATCCTTTCTTTGTGATGGGAACTTTTAAAATCTTCTCTACTAGCTATTCTGAAATATACAGTTGTAGTCAACCATAGTTATCCTCCTGTGGTACAGCCCTCACATCCAACTATACCCCTGTACTCCCTAACCATCCTAACCATCCTCTCTCCATCCTCCCTCTTCCAAACACCTCCTAGCCTATAGTAACAACCATTCTACTCTTCACTTCTATGAGTCGATTCTTTTAGTTCCCTCCTATTGAGAACATTTAGTATTTGAGAGGGAGAGGTTGTGGAACTTGGGGATTGAACCCAGGGCCTTACACATACTTTGCAAGGGCTCTAACACTAGGTTGTGCCCATAGCTAATTTTTATTTTAAGTCAGGCTCTTCCTAAGCAGGCTGCCTCTGGCCTCAAACTCATGATCCTCCTGCCTCTGCTGGGATTATAGGTATGCACCACTGGACCTGGCATTATGTTTTTTGGGGCCTCACTTACTTCACTTAACATAATATCTTCTAGGTCCATTCATGTTCCAGCACAACTTTTTAACTTGTAAAATGATTCTGAAATCCATGAAGAAGAATAAGTGCCAGCAAATGGAAGGAAGAGTTATTGAGTTATGATTTTGATCTGCCAGATATAATAAAGCGAAAATATAACCATCAAAATGATGTGGTTCTGGCAGAGAAATCAATAAAAGGTAACATAACCTAGGACTTAGCGTGTGTGTGTGTGTGTGTGTGTGTGTGTGTGTGTGTGATGTAAATAGATACAAATAGAGACATATGTGATTACAGTGAATAAAAAGGTGTCATTTCCTATTAGTATGGAAAGAAATACATAATTCAATGATAATATTGGGATAACTGATTGACTATATAGAGAAAAATTAAGCCAGCTCTATGAATATGACATATACCCAAATTACTCCCAGATAGATTTAAATTTTAAATGGAAACAAGACCATCAAAACATTGAATAACAATATAGATAATTACATTATTTAAAGGTCAGAAGGCTTTTGCTGACAAAAAAAATATAAAAGCTGGGCATGTTGGCCCATGTTTAAAATCCCAGAACTAGGGAGGTGAAGGCAGGAGGTTCACAAGTTCAAGGCTAGCCTGGGCTACATAGCAAGGCCCAGATCAGCCTGGGCTAAATACTGAGGCCTTGACTAAAAAATAAATAAATAAATAAACAAATAAAGGGCATATTCTAAAAGAAAAGATATCAAATATTAAAATACAAAACTGAAAAATGTTAATAATATTTGATAGAAAAGTGACATCCTTAGTAGAATTTTTAAAGCTCTAATAAGATAATAATAAAAAGGCAAGCACCCTAATTAAAAATAGATCAAGGAAAAGAGCATGCAATTCATAAAACAAACACACAAACAGGCTATAACAATTATGCAACAGTGATCAGCCTCTGGCAACTAAAAAATGCAAAGCAAAACAACCAGATTCTACTTTCTGCTCATCAAATTCCAAGGATTTTACAATGACGATTGCCAGTGCTGAGGCTCTGGGGCCGTCAGTGTTTTCCTACCCTGCTGGAGGGAGAAGAAAACTGTCCCAGGAATTCTGGATACCTTGACATGTACCACATGCCTTCCTGGGCCTTGGTAACTGAAATAGCTAGAATCCTAAAATCCATCTGAAACTCTTTCCTAGATTTACACATCTGCTATGATAATTATAATACAATAATTTGGTCATCACAACCACAAACTATTGGGGGCAGGAGGACCCTAGGAGACAGATGCCTGCCAGCTCCATCCAACCACAATCAGGGAACCAAAAAATGATCAGCAGTGACAGGTACCTCCTAGCACCCACTGCCCAGATCCATCTGCAACACTGCACAGATATTTGGTGAGTGGGTGTTTAATTTAATACTTCATTAAAAAGCTGAAAAAGGCATTGGTAAATGGAAGATTACTTTCCTCCTTGGCATAAAACAGGATGCTGGAGAACTAAAGCTACTAATGTTGTTATTTGGTAAAGGTTTTTTAAATGTGTGATCAGATTGGAATTCCTTTCCCCCATGTGTAGCTAAGCAATAATAATACTCGCCCTTTGGAGAGGGCAGGTGCAGAACTACCTTACTCACAAATGTATCCTGGCACAGCAGGCAGCTGATAAATGATAGATATTATGATGATGACCTCTCATTTATTCCTGTGGAAAATCCTTACTGAGCCCCATTGTGAGCTAGAAATGAAATAGGTGCCTGACATTTGTTATCTCACTTAATAAGCTGAGTCTTCACAGCATTAAGCTCCTCTGTAGACTGCAGCAAAATGTAACCCCAGAATATCTGACTTGCTCACTTTAACATACAAATATTAACTGCTAACTTTACTCTTACCCCCGTACCACAGCAATTAGACTCACTTTATGCCCTCACTTTTAACATGACAAAATGCCCTTCCAGATACTGACCTCATGGTGAAAGATGGTTTCCGAGAATCTGAAAATTGAATGTCTCCCCAGGGGTCATCTCATCTAATTTTTCCTTTTAAAGATTCTCAAATAAAGCCTAAAAGGGCACATTGTATGCTCCATGTCACACACAAATGGGATATCATAGTGTGATGAAATTGAAGTTTTCAGTCTGCAGGGCCAGTGATTCATCTACCCTGCCCCACTCTTTCCTCCTGGTGACCACTAAAAGGCTTTCCCTTCCAAACTGGAAGCATACAGTAGCACATTTTCAGGCCTTGCAAAGAATGTGGCTTTGGGTGTCCATGTCTCCTTTAAGATCATTGATAGTTCTGCAAACAACAGCTGAGAAGATGAGGAGCGCTTCCATCCACCTCACAGAGAAGGACAAAACTGAAGTTTGTGGTGTATCAGAGGGGAGAGTTTGAGGAAACAGAAGAGGTGTTTAGTTGAGGCCCCAGTGGGCAGCAGCCTGGAAACAAGATTGACCTGGGAACAGATCTGTCTTCACATGGGACAAAACTCTTTTTTGAATCACCTCACTCACTGAGTAATTAATCATCACCTGTCCCTTGCCTGGCGGCCACCTAGAAGCAAAAGTAAAGTCTGTCTGCAGAAATATGCCATGATCTTGAGCATCAAATTTCTTCTAAAATTACTCAAATTTGTACTGAGTGATTTCATGTCCAACACTCAATTAAAAATATCTAGAGTTATAAAGAAAAATATATATTGATCAAAAGCCAAGAGGGAAAACAATCAAATGGACACAGAAGATTTAGATCCTGGGGTTACTATATGCAGAGTTTAAAATAACTGTGACTAACAGGTTTGGAGAATTAAAAGAGAAGATACAAAATTTTTGCAAACAACTAGAAACTGTTAAAAACTTAAGTGGAAATCTCACTTCTAAAAAATACAATAATTAAAATCAGTGACTAAACAGGTGCCGTTGAGTCAGGTCCAACTAATAGCAAGAATTGGGGAACTGGAACACATGTCAGAAAAAACTCTCCAGAGAGACAAGAGGATACCAAAATAAGGGGGAATGTAAGAGACATCTGGGACACAGAAAAAAAACTTCATATATGTGTAATTTTACTCCCAGGAGAGACAATAGGGAAGAAATAATATTTGAAGAGAAAATTGCCAAGAATAGTCTAATATTGAAGAAATAAATCAAGCCACAAAGTCAGGAAGCACTATGAACCCTAAGAAAGAGTATAAATAAAACAATACCCAAATGCATTACAGAAAAACCCTCAAAAAAAAAAAAACACAAATGAAAAAATGCTTAAAAATGGCCAAGGAAAAAAACAAATTGATTTTTAAGAAGCAGTAAGATGAACAGCTAACTTCTTCACAAAAAATAATGGGAGGCAGAATACAATGAAATGACACAGTTAATGTTCTAAAATAAAGCACATACAAACCTGGAACTCTATACTTAATAAAACTACACTTTAAAAAAGTAATAAAATAAAAATTTTCAGACAACCAAAAACTTAAGAGAACTTGTCAGTAGGAGACTGGCACTAAAGAAAATACTAAAGGGAGATTTCTAGGTAGAAGGCAAATGATCTCAGCTGGAGAAAATCATGAATGTCCCTTGATAAAGGTAAATTTGTGAGTAAATATAAGTAAACATTGAGTGTAGAAAACAATAGTAATATTATATGGAATTTAAAAATACAAAGAATTAAAATGCATGACAACAAGGACATAAAATCAGGAGGAAAATAACCAGAATTCCAAAACAATCCCGAAAACAATCAACCATTGAAAACAATATGAGGGTTGCTATGAGTGGGAATGGACTCAACAGCACCTAACAACAACAAGAAGAAGTATTCTACGGTCCTTCTGTCTACAGTCATACCACCATGGCTAGCAATTTTTAAGCATTTTTCATTTGTGTTTCATTTTCGAGGGTTTTTCTGTAATGCATTTGGGTATTGTTTTAATTGTATTCTTTCTTAGGGTTCATAGTGCTTCTTGACTTTGTGATTTGATTTATTTCTTCAATATTAGAATATTCTTGGCCATTTTCCCTTCAAATATTATTTCTTTCCCTTTGTCTCTTCCTGGTAGTAAAATTACTCCTGATAGTAAAATTACATACCACCTGATCTTGTCAGATCTTGGAAGCTAAGCAGGGCCAGGTCCTGTTAGCACTTGTACAGGAGACCCCCTTAGTGCTGTAAGTTTCAGAGAAGGACCCAGCAGCCTGCTCCTGAAACAATCAGCCATCAAAAACCCTATGATTAGCAGAAAAGTACTGACAATAGAGGCAGGCATGGCACAGTGTTGGGTAGTGTTTTGTTCTGTTGTATACAGGGTTGCTATGAGTCAGACTCAACAGCACCTAACAACATGGTCCCTCTATCGTGTGGGAGAACTGTAGAGGTGTTAACATTAGGATAATAAGTTAAGAGTAATTTTGTACTTTCTATTAACTATTAAAAGAATATACAGAGAATATAACTAACAAATAGGGGAAATAGAATAAACTATAAAACTGACAAAAATCAAGATAAGAAAAAATAATAAAAATAGAATGAGTGGGGAAAATAAAAAGATAATCACATTAAGTATAAATATATTACAAACCATATTTAATATAAATGAACTAGGTTCACCTTCCAGTAAGAAAAAGTAAATGACAATTTGAGGCCTCTGGAGAGTGGGCAAAAGCAGACAAATTTTGGAGGGGACTATTAACTTTAAAAAGGAATCCAGTATCTCTTGAGTGTCCCAGTTTTTTGTTTTGTTTTGTTTTTTTATTTGCTTTCTTTTGCAGTGCTGGGGATGGAATCCAAGGCCTTGTGCATGCCAGGCAAGCACTTCACCACTAAATTACATCCCCTTTGAGTTCCCCAGTGTTATGGACTGAATAGGAAATGTTCTTTCTAGGCTCATATGTTTGAACACTTGGTCCCTAGCTGGCAGTCTTATTTAGGTTGTGGCAACTTTAGGAGGTAGGACCTAGCCAGAGGAAGTAGGTCACTAGAGGGAGGTCCCTGGCCATATATGTAAGCTTTCTATGCTTCCTGTCTGTGGTGACATGAACAGCTCTCCTCTGCTACATGCTTCCATGGCCACGGAATTCTCCCAAGCACATGGGGCCAAGCAACTATAGACTGGAACCTCTGAAACCATTGAGCCAAAATAAATCTTCCTTCCTTTAGGTTGTTTCTGTCAGGCATTCTGCCACAGCAATGTGAAAGTAACTAATACACCAAGATTTTTAGTTTTTCCAGGAGAACAAGCACCAATTACCATGTAGCATGGGATGATTCAACTCTGACAGAGAACTCACCATTGAGCTTGCCTAAGGAACCAGATGTTAGAGCCTGGGCAACCTGGATTGCCAGAGAGTGAGGGGAGAATTCCAGAAAGGAGGTAACCAGAGAAGGAGAAATCTAAATTGGGTCTAGAAACTCTGCCCAAATCTCTAGAGGATCCTAGGATCATAAGTGCACAGGGAAGACTCCAAGGAGCTCAAGATTAAAAAAGTCTTAACACAGATTTGAATCTTCCTCACACTTGACATAGTGTTGACAGTTTGAGTCAAAGAAAGTTAATTGCTTGCTTAAACAAGAAAAGAGTCTCTACAACATATCACTTACAATTTCCACGAGACAATCCAGGATCATGCCACACATGAAAAATAATGGCAACCTTGAGATGATCCAGATGTTGGATTTACCAAAGACTTTAATACTGCTACTATAACTGTGGGCTGGAGTTTAGCTCAGTAGTACACTGCTCTGCATGTTCCCAAGCAAAATATGTAAAATATACTCAAGGAAGTTTAACTTGTATCCCTGTCTCTAGCATTCTGTGTCTTCCATCCTACAGGTTACAGCATTTTAAATTTTTGTGTGTTTCAAACCATTGTTTCAAATACATGCAAACATACATTTATATCCTCTATATGTTAGTTTCATGGTAGAGTACTAATTCACTCTTCTAAATTTTTCTTCTTCATTTAACTACATTCTGGAGATCATTCCATTATAATTCATAAAGACATTCTGTACTCCTTTTATAGTTGCATGGTATACCATCACATGGCTGTACTATAGTTTATTCAGCTAGGCTCTTATTGATGTTTTTTTGGATTATTTAGTACAATAGTGAAATAAACTTTTCCAGAAAGTACATATTCACCTTTTCAGAGCACTAACTTCTTCCCATTCTTTAGAGACTTTTACTGGTTCTTTGGCTCTCTGGGAATTACAACATAATTCAAGGGGTTGGGGTTTAGCTCAGTTGGTAGGACGCCTACTCTGCACTCTCTGAAGATCTGGATTCAATCCCCAGCACTGCAAAAATGGGAGAAGGATGTGGCAATCCACTCCCAAAGCAATCTTGAAACAATCAGCCATTGAAAATCCTATGAGGGTCACTATGAGTCAGACACAACTCGATGGTATATAACAATGTTAAAACTGTGCTCAATGTGGTAAAGAAAAATGTACATCTAACAAATGAAAAGAGAAGAAATCTCAGCTCAAAATAAAAAATATAAAAAGTGTAAATCTTAGAAAAAAAATTATTATTGGAAATAAATATCCTCTGGGTAGAATCAATAACAGCATAGAGATGATAGGGGAAAAGACTATGAGTATGAGGTAGATGAACAGAATTATCCAGTCTGAAGATAAGAGGAAAAGATAGAAAAAATAGACACTTGGGAATAAGTGGGCAATATCAAAAAGTTAAACATATTGGTGACTGAAGCCCCAGATGGAGAGAAGAAAGAGAATAGGAATGCAAAGTATTGGAGAAGACAGACTGAAAAATTTCCAGATTTGTGGAAAGATATATATAGATTTAAGAAGTCAACAAATGATAGACAGAATAAATTCAAAGAAAATTACATCTAGACATGATATAATTAACTTGCTAAAGCTGGACATTTAATAAGGGAAACAGGAGAAGAATTGATGCTTTTGAACTATGGTGCTGGAGACGAATATTAAATATACCATGGACTACCAAAAGAACCAACAAATTCATCCTAGAAGAAATACAACTAGAGTGCTCCTTGGAAGAAAGGATTGCTAGACTGTCTAATGTATTTTGGACGTATTGTCAGGAAGGACCAAATCCCTGGAGAAGGACATCATGGTTGGGTGAGTGGCAAGTCAATAAAAAAAAGGAAAACCCTCAACTAGACAGATCGACACAGTGGCTGCAACAATGGGCTTCAACATAAAAAGGATTGTGTGCCTGGCACAGAAACAGGGAGTGTTTCATTCTGTTGTACATAGGGTCACTATGAGTTAGACCAAATTCAACAGCACCTAACAACAACAACAGCTGAAAGCCAATGATGAAGCCAGAATAAAACTACACATCACATACTGTGGGACAATGATTCAAATAACCATTAAATGTTCATAAGGAACTATGGAGCCAGAAGAGGATCAACACCTTTCAATTTAAGACATTTCTAAACAAAAGAAAATAAGACAATTCCTTGTTTACAAATCAGCAGTACAAGAAATGCTAAAATAACAATTTCAAGCTTAAAGAAATGATACAAGAAGGAAATATGACTATTGAGGAATAAGTAAAGAACATCAGAAATGGTAAATATAAAAGGTTACTTTATCTGAGTTAGATGTATAAGGAAAAATAATGCTATTTCTAAAAGATAATACAGGAGACTATCTTCATGACCATGAGGTAGAGAAAGATTTCTTATACTATATTCAAATTATATTCATCAAAAGGCATATTTTTAATGTTCAAAGCAAGACACTTCTGAGAATGAAAAGGAGCAGAATTAACTATTACTCTGGAAAACTGGGATAGTAAGGCACAAACTGGAAATATGGTGATACTACCTATCTATTCCTAGGTAAACGTCCAACAAGAAGGTGCCCACATGTGCATCAAGGGAAGTATATTAGAATGTTCAAGCAACATTATTCATAACAGCCTGATATGAGTCATTTCAAATGTCCATTAACATTAGAATAAATGGTGATATAATCATGTAATAGATTACTATATGGAAAATAAACATTAAATAATATAACATGCAAGAAAACGTTAAATGCTGCTAGGTGTGGTGGTGCATGCCTATAATCCCAGCAACTTGAGAGTCAGGGACAAGAGAATCACAAGTCCAAGGCCACAGGCAGCCTGTGTAACTTAGTGAGACCCTGTCTGAAAATGGTGCTGAGGGGGTAGCTCAGGAGTAGAGTGCTTGCAAAATCTGCCCAAGTACCTGGGCTAAGCCCCTCAGTACCACAAAAATCAATCAGTCAATCAGACATTAAATACTTCAGCACACATTAAATAGATTCAGCTCTGAAATATAACATTAAGCAAAAGAAGCCAGATATAAGGTTTGAACAGAAGGTTCAAAATCAGGCAATGCCACTCTCAGTTTGTGCCAGCAGCTGTACCACTGTGGGTTCCGATCTCATCAGCTCTCAGAAGCTAAGCAGGGTCAAGTCTGCTTAGTACTTGAATGGGAGACCACCTGGGAATACCAGGTGTGTCAGCTTGGGTTAAGGACCTGGCAACCCACTCCCAAAAAACAATCCGCCATTGAAAACCCTATGAAGATCAAAGCAGCACTAACAATAGTGTTTGATCTGTTGTACGTAGTGTGGCTATGAGTCGGACACCAAATCAACAGCACCTAACAACAACAACAACTCTCATTTTATAAGTCAAAATAGGAAGGGAGGTGCTAGGCATGGTGACACAGGCCGACAATCCCAGCACTGAGCAACTGAGGGAGAAAGATTACAAGTTGGCAGTCAGTAGTAGGGGCTACAAAGTGAGACCTTGTCTCAAAAGAATCAAACAAACAAAACAAACAAACAAAAAAAAGGAATGGAGGAAAGAGTAATAGATTGAGAGGGACACAAGAGGCTTCTGAGGTACTGTTTCAATTTCTTAATCAATGTGATAGTTACAAATGTGCTCATTATATGTCTGTGGTTTTCTAAATTTTGTTTGAATATTATTTTTGTATGAATATTATTCTTCAGTGAAAAATTTTACATAAGGAAACAGGTGACTGGAATGCAAAAATTGGAAACAAAGAAGAAGGCTCAGTAGTTCGAAAATATGGCCTTGGTTATAGAAACAATGCTGGAGATCGCATGATAGAATTTTGTCACACCAATGACCTTTCATAGCAAATACATTTTTTCATCAACATAAATGGTGACTATACACATGGAATTCACCAGATGGAACACACAGGAACCAAACTGACTACATTGGTGGAAAAAATGGAAAAGCTCCATATCAAATCTCAGAATAAGACAAGGTGCTGATTTTGGATCAGACCATCAACTTCTCATATGCAAGTTCAAACTGAAACTGAAGAAAATTAGAACAAGTATCAAGAGCCAAGGTATGACCTGAGTATATCCCACCTGAGTTCAGAAACTACCTCAAGAACAGGTTTAATGCATTAGACACAAATGATAGGAGACTAGATGAGTTGTGACATGACATCAAAGACATCATTCATGAGGAAAGCAAAAGGTTATTAAAAAGACAGGAAAAAAAAGGAAAGGCCAAATTCCATGTCAAAAAAGACTGAAACTTGCCCTTGGATATCAAGCAGCTAAAGTAAAAGGAAGATATGATAAAGTTAAGGAATAAAAAGATTATGAAAGGCAGCTCAAAAAGACAAAATCAAGTATTTTAATAACATATACAAAGAGCTGGAGAGAGAAAACCAAAAGGGAAGAACATGCTGTTTTTCTCAAGCTGAAGGAATTGAAGAAAAAAATTCAAGCCCTAAGCAGCAATAGTGAAAGATTCTATAGGGAAAATATTAAATAATACAGGAAACATCAAAAGAAGATGGAAGGAATACACAGTCATTATACCAAAAAAGAATTGGTGGATGACCAATCATTTCAAGAGGTTTCATATAACCAGGAACCAATGGTATTCAAGGATGAAGTAGAAGCTGCCTTAAAGGAATTGGTCCAATACAAGGCTCCAGGAATTGACGGAATACCAATAGAGGTGTTTCAACAAACAGATGTAGCACTGGAGGTACTAATATGTTTATTCCAAGAGATTTCAAAAACTGCTACCTGGCCAACTGACAGAGGAGATCCACATTTGTGCCTGTTCCCAAGAAAGGGGATCCAACCAAATGTGGAAACTATTGAATGATATCATTAATATCACACACAAGAAAAATTTTGCTAAACATTATTCAAAAGTAACTGCAGCAGTGTATAGACATGGAACTGCTAGAAAATCAGGCCAGATTCAGAAGAGGGTGGGGAACCAAGGACATCATTGCTGATGTAAGATGGATATTAACCAAAAGCAGAGAATATCAGAAAGATGTCTATGTTTTATGGACTATGCAAAGGCATTTGATGGTGTGGATCATAACAAATTATGGATAACACTGCAAAGAACAGGAATACCAGAGCACCTAACTGTAATCATGAGGAATCTATACATGAAGAAGGAGGCAGGCATTCAAGGAGAACAAGGAAACACTGTTAGGTTTAAAGTCAAGAAAGGTGTGCATCAGGGCCATATCCTTTCACCATACCTCCTCAATTTCTATGCTGAACAAATAATCCAAGAAGCTGGACTTTATGAAGAAGAATGCAGCATCAGGATTGCAGGAAGACTCATTAACAACCTGCATTATGCAGATGACACAACTCTGTTTGCTAAAAGTGAAGAAGATTTAAATCATTTACTGATGAAGATCAAAAAACATAGTCTTCAGTATGGATTGCAACTCAACATCAACAAAAATCCTTACAACTGAGTCAGTATGCAACTTTACAATAAATGGAGAAAAGATTGAAGTTGTCCAAGATTTTGCTTTACTTGGTTTTACAATCAACACCCATGGAAGCAGTAGTCAAATCAAAAGAGAGCCAGGAATGGTGGCCCATGCCTGTAATCCCAGCGGTTTGGGAGGCAGAGGCAGGAGGATCACAAGTTCAAGACCAGAGGCAGTCTGTGTAACTTAACGAGACCCTGTCTCAAAAAGTAAAAAAATGGGCTGGGGGTGCAGCTCAATGGTCCAGCACTTGCAGAGCATGCAAGCACAAGGCCCTGGGTTCAACCCCAAGTACTGGGGAAAAAAAGAAAGAAAGAAAGAAACCAAAGGCACATCGCTTTGAGAAAAGCTGTGGCAAAAGATTTCTTTAATGTGTTGAAAAGTAAAGATGTCACATTGAAGATGAAGGTGCGCCTGATTCATGCCGTGGTATTTTCAGTCGAATCATATGCTTATGAAAACTGGACATTGAGCAAGGGAGATAAGAGAAAAACTGATGCTTTTGAATTATGGTGCTGGAGACAAATATTGAATATACCATGGACTGCCAAGAGAACCTGTCCTAGAAGAAGTGAAACCAAAGTACTCTTTGGAAGCAAGGATGGCTAGACGGTGTCTTATGTATTTTGGACATGTAGTCAGGAGGGACCAATCCTTGGAGAAGGACATCATGTTTGAGAGAGTGGCAGGTCAATGAAAAAAAGGAAAACCCTCAACTAGATTGATTGACACCATGTCTGCAACAATGGTTAAACATAAATAAGATGTTTGTGTGCCTGGCACACAATCAGGCAGTGTTTCATTCTGCCGTACACAGAGTCTCCATGAGTTGGACCCAATTTGACAGTACCTAACAACAACAATAACAGACCTAAGCACTATACTCCAAACCATAAAACCCCTAGAAGATAACACAGGGAAAATCTGGACAATGACCTTAGATTTGGTGATGAATTTTAGATATGACCTCAAGGTCATGACTCACATGAGAAATAATTGATAAGCTCACTTAAAATTTAGAACTTCTGCTCTGCAAAAGATACTGTCAAGGTAATGAGAAGACATGTCATAGATTGCTGTTGTTGTTAGGTGCCATCAAGTTGGGTCCAATTCATAGGAACCTTCTCAAGGTTTTTGATGGTTCATAGTTTCGGGATTGTTTCAGGACTGGGCTGCCATGTCCTTCTCCTTTTTTTTTTTTTTTTTTTTTTTTTTGCAGTGCTGGAGATCGAACCCAGAGCCTCAGAGAGTGCAGGGTAGCACTCTACCAACTGAGCTAAACCCCAGCATGTCATAGATTAGAAGAAAATATTTGCAAACTATATACTGATAAGGGATTGCTACCTAAAATATACAAAAACTCATAAAACTCAATAATAAGAAAATGAACAACCTGATTTAAAATGTGCAAAGGATGTGAAAGACATCTCACTAAAGATGACATATAGACAGCAAACAAGCTTATGAAGATATGCTCAAAATCACACCACCAGGGAAATGTAAATTAAAATATCAATGAGATACCACTATAAATCTTTTAGAATGCCAAAAATCCCAAACACTGACAACATCAAATTCTGGCAAGGATATGGAGTGATAGGAACTCTCATTCCTTGCTTATGGGAATGCAAAATGGTACAGCCACTTAGAACACAGTGTGGAAGTTTCTCACAAAACTAAACATACTCTTTAATACACAATGCTGTAATCACATTCCTTGCTGCTTGCTAAAAGTGAAGATTTAAAACATTGATTGATGAAGATCAAGAACACACTCCGTGATACTACCCAAATGAGATGAAAACTTATGTCCATACAGAAACATGCACACAGATGTTTGTAGTAGCTTTATTTACTACTGTCAAAACTTGGAAGCAATCAAGATGTCCTTCACTAGGTGAATGGATAAATTGTGGTATATCCCGATGATGAACTATTTACTATTCAATGCTAAGAAGAAATGAGGTATCAAACCATGAAAAGACACGGGAGAATCTTCAATCCATATTATTAAGTGAGAGAAGCCAATGTGAAAAACTGACAATGTAAATCAAAAAGGCAAAACTATGCAGACAGTAAAAAGATCTGTGGTCACCAGGGAGTAGTGAGAAGGAAGGGGTAAACAGGCAGAGCATGGAAGATTTTTAGGGTAGCAGATCTATTCTGTGTGGTACTATAATGGTAGATACATGTCATTATACACTTGTCAAAATTTATCCATTGTACAACAGCAATAGTGAACCTTAATGTAAACTATGGATTTAGGGAGATAATGACATGTTAGTGTAGGTTCATCAACTGTAGCAAATGTACCACGCGGGTGGAGATGTCAGTAATAGGAGAGGTTGTGTGTGTGTGGAGCCAGTGGTATGTGGGAACTCTGCACTTTCTGCACAGTTCCGTCCTCCTGTTCCAGGAGAATGTTCCTGGTGCTCCAGGTCTGGGTTACACAGCTCTGGGCCAAGCATCTCCCAGCACAGGAAGCCTCAGGGACCACTTTCTAAAGTCAGTGTAGGATTTCAGTCCTATTTCTCATGACACAGCCTTTCCCTTGGCGTTGTATAGTTCTACAAGTGGGAAATCAGAGCAGTCTTTTGAGGAATCTGAGCCCTCTAGCCACATCTGGGCCCTACGTGGGGCCACCAGGCAGAGAGTTCTACATTTCCAGCTTCCCCAAGTCTGTTGAACATTGCTCCACCAGGACTCAGAATTTACTGCCAGGGAGGATGACTCACAGCCTAACAGCCTTTCCCAAAACTCCAGCTGCTACTGTAGCCCAGCAATCCTGCGCCTACTGCTGGCTCTGCCTCCTGCATGGAAACAGAAGGCTCTAGAACAGGGTGTGCAACCTTTTCACTTCCCTAGGCCACGTGGAGTAAAGAGGAATTGTCTTGGGTCACACATAAATTATATTATATAGTTAGTGCATACACATCATAAATGGGATCAAGAAGAAAATAAATGCTTAAAAATGCACAGTGTTAGTCAGGCAGTGTGGCACACGTCTGTAATCACAGTGACTCATGAGGCAACAGCCAAAGGATCATGAGTTGGAGGCCAGAGGCAGTGTAAGCAACTTAGTGAGACCCTTATTCAAAAGTAAAAAGTACAAAAGGGGCTGGGAGTGCAGCTCAGTGGTGCATGCATGAGGCCCTGGTTTTGACACTTGGTATGGAAAAAACATGATGTTAAAAGATTCTGAGGGTTACATTACTAGCTGTTCTGAGCTGCATGCAGGCTACAGGCTTCATGTTGGACATGGCTGCTCTAGAAGGTACCAGAGCAGCTAGAAGGAAGGGAAGGTCTTCTCACAGCACAGGAGTAAACACTCTCCAGAGTGCTCTCATGCCTGACTGCCAGTAAGGAATGTTTCACGAAGGTCACACTTGGGCTTCCAAGCGCATGGGTTCTGCTCAGGGAGAGCCAAGCAGCTCATTCTGGCTGCCTCTGCTTGGGAAGGTGCATTGTGTAGGCTCGCATGGGAGGGACAGGAGCTAGTACCACAGCTACAGTAAGAGCCTTGTCATGTAGCTGGTCCTTGCATAGACATGTTGTAGGAGAGATCTCAAGGTCTGCCTCCTTCCACAGGGCATCTGGTACAGAGGGCAAACACTCTGGTTATGGAGCCAGACTTCCCAGGACTGCTTGAGGCTTCCCCATTTACTTGCCATGGGACCTTGGGCCACTGATCATCTGACCTCCTTAACCTTTGGTTTCCTATGTCTATGTTAAAAGCCACAGTACCTGAGTTGTTGCAAGTATTAAATGGGGTAATCTATAACGTCCTTAGCAAAGCACCTGAAATGCAAATTGCTCACTAAATATTAGCTGCCACACCAGTGCCCCTAGCGTCTAAACAGCCTCAGAACACCCCACAATTGATTCTATCTCTTAGGTAGTCTAGTGAGGGAGAGAGGCAGGTTGGTGAACAAGAGAAGCAAAATTTATAGGGAGTTAAGTGACAATGACAGGAATTCTCAAACCTGGTTCTGGTGGGCTGAATAATGTCCTCCAAAGAGATTTAGATCCTAATCCCTGGAACCTATGAGTCTTACCTTATTGAGCAAACAGTATTTTGCAGATGTGATTAAGGATCTTAAGATGGAAATTTATTGAGGTGGGAGGCTCTATAGGTAATAAAAAATGTCCTCAAAAGTGGGAGATTCAGGGAGATTTGACAACAGAGAAAGAAAAGGTGATGTGACAGTGGAGGCAGAGATCAGAGCAACATGGCCACAAGTTGAAGAATACTGGCAGCCACAAGAATCTGGGAGAGGCAAGAATGAATTCTCCCCTGGAGCCTCCAGAGGAATCAGCTCTACCAACATCAGAATTGTACCCATTAAGACCCACTTCAAACTTCTGGTCTCCATATCAGTACAATGAAGTTCTGTTGTCTTAAGCCACTAAGTGTTTGGTCATTTGTTATAGCAGCAATTAGCAACTAATATATTGGGTTAGAATCCCAGCCAACAACCTGCCACCCCTGAGATCAGAATCTAGGCCTGGGTGAAGGTGCCAGTAAGATCTTCTCAGTCCTACTGACACAGAGTTAGACTTTAGGGTGGGGCTCTAGACTCAGGCAAAAACCAGAATAAAACTGGGAGCTGAGGTTGAGGCTACATCACACAGAGACAACTATTATGGTGGCCAGGAGGGAACTGGCACTTTGACAGGAACTGTGGCCTGGCATTTGCCCAAGCATCTTGCACACCTAGTTCATAGCAGCAATCACAACTCTAGGCTACCGCAGGTGGCCCTGAGGCCACACAGGAACTGTCTAGTTCAGTCAGCATGGGCTCTAGGCCACCTTCTCAAAGCACACTCTGTGGATGGGATTGGCCTGAGACCCACTGCCTGACAGCAAGGAGATTAGGACAGAAATTGAGAGTAAGTGCTTAGAAACTTCCAGTAATTTGGCACGGCCATGATGTTTTCGGAAAAGTAATTTTATTGCTGTTGGCCCTGCTAATAAAATATGATAGCTTTCATTTTCTATGCCTTTTCAAAGAAGTCATTCATTCTAGTAACTCAATTTCACTGTATTTTACAAGTATTGGTCTGCAACAAGTTGGAAATTTAAAACATACATATATAACATTGGTCCTTGACTACCAATAGGACTCTTGGCAATCATGGAGAAAGTGCCTGCAGGTGGACAGACAAGGAACAAGAGGGACGGCACAAGTGAGGTCAGCCAGCCCTTCCAGGAGAAGGCTTGCCTATGATGGCCTGAAATATGAGCAAGATGCTTCCAAGAGCAAAGCAATGTAGCAGTGTACAGGCTTCACGAGCTCTTCAGCAGTCTAGTTAGCACCCAATCACCTGCACTCTCAGGGCCTTGGGAACGATCCCGTCTACCAGATGATAAAGAGCACCACGGGGTCTCTTGTGTACCACTGTCAAGTGTATGCCTTTCCCCACAACAACTCTCCTGTTTACTCAGGCATATTCCAGTTCCTTTCACTTCCTTGGTGCATTCCCACCAGAGCTCCGGATCATGCTGGTCGATAAGACCAAATTGGCTCAGGTGGGACACTGTTGTGGTTTGAATATAAAATACCTGCATGAGCCCCTGCAGACTCATTTTTGGATGCATGGTTCCTAGCAGGTGGTACTGTTTTGGGAAGCAGTAGAACCTTGGGAAGTGAGACCTAGCTTGCAGAAGTAGGCCACTGGGGATGGGCCTTTGAAGGTGATATCCAGCCTAGATCCAGGTTCTGGCCAAATCTCACTGCTTGCTGGTTGGCCACAATGTGATGAGCCTCTGTCACACACTCCTATTGCCATGGACTGAGCTCCTTGACCATGGCCTCCCTGTCAATGTAAATTAACCCTTGACATGCCCTCCCCATCAATAATCATTAGATTAACCCTAAGAATCCATGAGCCAAATAAACCTTTCTTCCCTTACATAGTTTCTGTCAGGTATTTTTGGCACAGGGACACAGAAACTAATACAGAATAGTAATACCCATCGCTACCTGTAATCCAGAAAGAGGGAAATGGACACACAGGAAAGAAAATACCTTTCCATGCTGTACTACCCACATCGCCGGGGTACTGCACAGTACAAGGACATTCTCATTCTTTTTCTCCCTTGTGCCTCTGGGTCGCCCACAGAGACTGAAACTGTCATTTTCACTTTATAGACACCAAAGTTGGCTCAGAGAGGTAAGATGGTGAGATGGTACCAGGCAATGAGTCAGGAGCAGGCTTAGGAAGTAAGACTTGTACTCAAATCCCATCTTTGTCACCAACCAGCCGGGTAACCTTGGGGTTATTTAACCTCTGGGCCTGAGTTTGTAAAATGTGGACACTAACACCTGCACCACAGGTTTCTTGTAAATATTAAGCAAAGCAATGTCTGAAAAAGACTTGACACAGAGCCCCTGTCTCAAAGCACACAGCTAAGGAAAGAGGGAACTGGTGCCTTTGTGTGCTAAGGACAGTGCTCTTTCTAGAGCTCACAGCACCACTGCACAGATGAGAGCTAGGAAGCTGGAAACCACAGTAGCATTACAGGTTTCAGTAGGATTAAAAAAACACAACATCTAGAATATCAAGCAGGCAAGATGCAGCATAAAATAATTGACTGGAGGATAGTAATTTGTGTTCAAGTCACATCCCATATTTCATAATGTAATAAAACAACTTGAGTTTATAGTAAAAATCATCTAAGAATTGGAAATCTGGAATTAACAAAGTTTATTTTTCTAGTGAATCTAAATTCACTAGACTCTAAATTCCCACTGAATCTAAATTCCCTCTTAGTTTTATTACATATACATACTCATCATAATTCCACATAATCACCAGTATTTAGTGAAATGCAACACAAAAAATATAGATGGAACAAAAGTTTAAGAAGGCAATTAAATCATTTCACAAGGTGTTAGATATTAATCATACCTCAGAAGTTTCCAGTAATTAAACTACTAAACCAAGTACTCTAACAATAAGGGGCAATATGAGCCACAAAGCTCCCCCACTGTATATTTCATATCCTGAATGAACTTAGGGCATTTTTGACATACTAACTTAAGTAAAATTAGTATTTGTCAGATAAAGAGAAAAGACACTGATGAATGTTGATTTTATACTGTGTTTTCAGCCTTGGCATTAACATGCAAAACTGTCTACTCAAAAATTTGAAATGTTTATCCCACTTTAAAAAATAATATAGAGGCTAGGCGCAGTGGCACTAGACCATAATCCCAGCAACTTGGGAGGTGGGGACAGGAAGATTACAAGTTTGAGGCCAGAGGCAGCCTATGGAACTTATGAAGACAGGGTCTTAAAAATAAAAAGTAAAAAGTGAGTTGAGGTTGCAGCTCAGTAGTAGTAGTAGTTATTGTTGTTATTGTCATTAGGTGCCATCAAGTTGGGTACAACTCATAGTGACCCTATGTACAACAGAACAAAATACTCTCTGACACTGTGCCACGCCCAGCACTATTGTCAGTGCTTCTCTGCTATTCATAGGGTTTTCAATGGTGGATTGTTTTGGGAGTGGATAGCCAGGTCCTCCTCCCTAGCCTGCAGTACCTGGTATTCTCTGGTGATCTCCCATCCAAGGACTAACCAGGCTGACCCTGCTAAGCTTACAAGATCAGACAGGATCAGATGCTAGGGGGTGAAGGCTATAGACCTCAGTAATAGAGCACTTCCAAAGAATGCATGAGGCCCTGGGTTCAATCCCCAAGTACAATAAATAAATAAATAGTCTGGCTATGATCTCAAGTAGAATTCTTCAAAGACACCTGTCTCCAAGTTATCCATCTTATGGGAACACAGCAGTTGAAAAAAATACAATGGTATAGGCAAGACTATCATTGAGGCCTATGAGTTTTGCTGTATCAATTTAGGATGACATCCTGCTCCTCCCTTAGCCAGAGACAGGTTCCTCCCTACTACAGTCTAACCAGAGAACAGAAGTCCAACACAACGGCCCAACAGCATGGAACCCAGAGACTTTCATTTATAGAAGAGGTGGAGGTAGACTTGGGCCTTAACTCAACCAACTGTGTTTACAATGAGGAAAGAATCTGAAGCCACAAGGGCCCAGAGATGGTCCCAGGGAATGGCAGCTGAGAGCGGTAAGCAGGGACAAAGAGAAACATAGGAGGATCTGGTGCCCAGGTAAACAGCTCTGAAGATCTCAGCAGCCTTCACACCATCCATTTCCAGCCTCAGACAAGGACTAGGCTGGCCTTGACCCCTTCAGAACAGGTATAAGCTCTGCAGATTCTATTTAAGAAACAGAGAACTGTGAAGTGTTTTTCCAAAGTGATTAATAGTTCTTTTAAACTTATAGTGATTAATGGAATCTCATTTTATGTGTAAAATGTGCTCACTGGGAAGTCTGTAGTGTCTGACCGTGAAGAGTAAAAGAGGCAGGAAAGAGTTGTGATATGGAGAGAAAGAATGCACTGATAAGACTCAGCCTCTCTGATCTTCCATTTCCTGCAAAATGGATGGAACACAATAAATGGAAATAGTAGTTAAAATATAAGATGTAATAAAACTAGATCTAAAGCTTTCAAAAATACAGCTACTTAGGAGTAAGCCTAAATTTGGGGTATAAAGCAGAGAATTCTGTTTTTTCATGTCGAGTGGAACAAATCTAGAAGTAAAATCTCTACCAAAGTAAGCATAGAAAATTTTGTAAAACTTGCCATTGCCACCATTAGAGGATACCTTCTGCTGTAGCTTGAATGTGGTTTGTTGCCAAAGGTTTATGTGTTGGAAGCTTGGTCTCCAGTGTGGCAATGTTGGGAGGTGGAGTGTAGTGAGTGGCATTTAGGTCACTGGGGTGTCATCTCTGGAAGGGATTAAAGCTGCCTCCTGGAACTAGTTAGTAAAGAGAAAGCGGGTCGTTATAAAAAGTGTTTCACCATGTGGTCTCCTCCTTTCACATGCACTCCAGCCATGATGCCATACACTATGACGGGATGCAGTCAAGGAGTCTCGCCTGAGGCCCAACAGATGGCACCCCAGGATCTTGGACTTTCAGCCTCACAAATTGTGAGCTAAATAAACATCCTTCCTTAGGTCCCCAGCCTCAGGTACTTTTTTATAGCAACAGAAAAGGGATGAATATGTCTTCTGAACAATGTTAAAATGGAAACATAGAAACAATAACCACAAACACAGAACCCAGAAAGGAGCTTCGTATGTGGTGATGATTTAAATCTTTACATTCCGACAATTCTAAACATAGATGACCTGTGTTTCCTACAAATCCTTTGCTAAATGCTATCTGAGCACTTTTATGTTAATACAAATCTCATAAAGATGACTTTATAAAAGGAATGTACACAGGTGATTTATGACAAGATAAAAAAAGCATAATATTTTAACTCTGTAAGTATAATTTTCTAAAACTCTTCTGTCTTCTGCTATGCTGCCCCTGAAGAGCAACAGGGGTTGTATTTGGACTAACTTTGGGCCCTCCTATGGCATAGGAAGCCTGAGATGGCAGGGACCTGGTGAGAACCACTGCCCTAGATATCTTGCATTAGACCTAGGAGGTCAATGACTTGGGTGCCCGTGTCTAGAAACAGAGAAGAGGCCATTGTTGGAACAACTGGTCAGCATTACAGCAGGAGAAGTGGCATCTTTGTGAGTTCAGAGAACAAATTGTGATTAAGAACAACAAAAAACCTAAGGGCACTTCACAATGAAAACCATGCCATGTTAATACTGCATCTTTCTACGTAACAGAAATGTACATAATTTATCTAAGGAAGAGTCTATCCAGTATTTTACTAATTTATCCTTCATTTATTTATGTCCAATATTTCCTTTCAGGGTGTATCTCAAGGGCTAAGCATTAAGCATCTGACATTTTCACTAAGATCAATGCCACCACAGTGACTTTCATACAGTAGACACCCAACATGTGACTGATGCTGAATGGATAAACGGAGGAGAAAGAAAGGGAGGGAGGAATGTCCCAGGAAGCCCTGTATTTATCTCACAAGTGTTCACCGAGGAGTCCACAGTGTGCCAAGGCAGAGGCTTGCCTTGAGGAAGACACAAACAAACATGATAACAACTGACCGTGACTCGTGCCAGGAAGGCAATGAATGAGATAAAACGATGGAGAAAACACTCTGGATAAGGTGCTCCTTGGGAGGCTCTCTGATGTACAGACCTAAGAGCTGAGACCTGGGATAAGAAAAGTTTGTCTACCCTGGCGGGGAGGATTAGGATCTACAGGCCAGCAGAGGGACTGCAGCTGCAAAGGACTTGAGGCCAAAAAGACTCGGCTTAAGGAAGAGAGACCAGTGTAATGTCACATTTGCATGCTAATTGGAGAAGGGCACACAGAAATGTTACATCCTAGAGACAACATTTTTTTACTCAGCTCTACTGAATTCTGCAAATATAGGATGTGGATGACAATGAAAAACCATCAGAGTAACCGGCACAGTGGCATACGCCTTTAATTCCGGCATCTTGGGCTAAGAGAGACCTTGTCTCAAAACATTAAAAAAAAAAGGGGGGGGGGCTACAGGTATGGCTTAGTGAGCATTTAGGAAAAGCATGTGTGAGGTCCTGAATTCAATTCCCCAGTACCAGAAAAAAAGGTAAAAAACAAAAGAGAAAAATGAAAAGAAAACTACCGGAATATTTCAGGCAATTCATCATACAGGAACTCCCCTCATATTTTGAACTTTTTCTGAATAATTAAGTCAGCATAATGGATAACAAATACATGCCACTTGCTTCCATTCAGAAGATGAAATAGGTACTATATCCCCCTTTATTTCACTTTAAAGTACCCTTTGGTGTGTTCAAGGAATAGGATAATAGTTTCTTCTAAACTTCCCAGTCTCATGTGGCTAGATATTTTTCCCTTATTGATGCAATTAAGTGAAATTTAACATTTTCATAAATATAGTAGAACCACTTTGCACTTGGGATACAAAGAATTGTAACCCTCTTAACAATTTTTCACAACTTTTCAAGTCTGACTTTTACTGTGGGTAGATTCTCACAAGTTCACAAATGACAAGGGAGAATTGTGTAGTAATTAAAACAACAGCAAGTCCATAACTTCTTTTCTAGAGTCTTTGATAGTATGTTAATTGAGTCACAAGATATTTCTCTTCTTTACTCAGGTTTCACATACTGCAGAGTGCTGACCCCAAGCTGAACATAAGACCCACATCAACCTGGACACATTGGCGTGCATCTGTACTCCCAGCAACTCAGGAGGCTAAGGCAGGAAGGTCGTAAGTTCAAGATGAGAAGCAACCTACACAACTTAGCGAGACTCTGCCTCAAAATTTAAAAAGTAAAAAATGGACCAGGGGCACAGCCCAGTAGTAGAGCACTTGCAAAAAGCATGCGTGAGGTCATGGATTCAATCCTCAAACACCACCAAGAAGACAGAAAAGAAAAGAAAAAATAGAAAAGAAGAGAAAAGAGAGGAGAGGAGAGAAGTGGAGGGAAGGGGAGGGAAAAGAAAAAAGAAAAGAAAAAAGAGAAGAGAAGAGAAAGGAAGGAAGGAAAAAAAGAAGAAAGAATGAGAGGTGATATCATAGCTGATTTTTATATTTTTTGTGTGCTTCCCAATATTTCAAAAGATATTTTTAAGTAGGCTGGTAGATAAAGTTTCTGACCACAAAATTTTAAAATTTTATCTGGTTGTCAACATAATCTCCCCCCACTTCCCTCTAAGTCCCTTCTCTGAAACGTTTGCATGGGCTTTTATCTGTATCACACTCTGCATGGCTTAAGCATAGAATTCTCTTGGGGACTGAGGTCTACATCTGCTAAAATTCTAAACTACTGATATTTTAATAAAACCGTCAGGTTATAGGTTTTCTGACTAGGACATCTAAATGTTTTCTATTTTCCCCATCTATAATTTCTCAGTGAGCATAGTGCTTTTTTTAATTACTTGATGAAGGTAATCAATTAAGCTGTTTGCTGAGATCGATAAAGCACGTTTAATACTCTAAATTTACACCTGACTGCACACCTTTATGTCCCAGAAGAATGAAGGCATCACATGTGTACATAAAGCAAGGAACCTGGCATGCTTGGCCATGTTACTGGGAGACTACCACTGTGGCTCATCACTGTGTCCCTGGGCCCAGCACAGTTCCTGGGACATGTCGGACACTCAGTAAACTTTCACAGAATGAATGAATGAGTGTCATTCTTATGAATGGGACCACAGAAAGACAACAAGACACGGCAGGCAAAGCATGAGCTTTGGAATCAGACAGACCTATGTCTGGACTTCATCTCTGCCATGTACCAGCTTTATGACTTTGAGCAAAATGGTTAACTTTTCTGAACCTCAGTTTCTTCACCTGTATAATGAGTATAATAATACCTTCCATCTCATAGGTTTTTGTGAGGATTAATTGAGGAACTATACATGTACTTACACATTAGCATTCATTAAATGGCAGTTCCTCCTTCTCATGGATACTTTAATTTTAGCCTAAATATGAAACCATCTGGTCATTCTCTCTTTTCTTCACAATGTTTCATGAAAATCAAAGTTTATTTTTACATGCTATTTTGTCTACTTAGAATACCTTTTGCCCTGTTTATTCCTGTCAGACTCAGATCTGACCTCAAGGTCAAGTTAAACCACCACCTGTCTCAAAGCATTATCCCCTGCTCACATCCTTGGCTGAAAGCAAGTTCTTCTCTCTTAGTACTCTATCCTCCCTCTCTCGTATACCTTATACTGTTAAATTTATTGTCATCTCTCCCAGTGGTATCTCCTATCACAAGGATATCAGGTTCCTGGAGGACAAATGTAATTTCTGGTTCATGACTGCATCCTTCAAAAGAATTTTCCCTAGTACTTTCTAGGTAATAGATATTTAGTGAATTTTTAAAACCCAAATTAATAAACTTGATCATATTTTCCCACAGGAAGAATAATGTAATAAGCTATTACATGCCTCTTTAAGAAATTGATTTGAACTAAATTGCAGATAGATTTAACAGGATAGAAGAAGCAAAGACCCAAAACCATAAAAATAACTCTACAAATGGTAAAATTAGGTTTCAGATTCTATAAAATGCACACAAATGGTAGCTATATACTGTACATTGATCACAAGGGTTTCAACATAGCACAAAGAACTATGAATAATCTAAAAAGAGTATTTCCACATCATAAATTTGCTCTAACTTCTATAATTAGTTATAATAAATACAAAGCTCTCTTAAAAGTAAGATGATTTAGATGAGCTAGTTTCTTTAAACTGATGCCTGTTCTTATCCTGTTTGTAACTAACCACAAAGCACATAAGCAAGCACAGCCATTCAAAACCATCTTGTTGTGTATATCAAAACATCATGCCTTACACCTCAAACACATACAATAAACAATAAATACATAAGAGACAAGATTATACTGACTCTCTCTTGTCTTCTCACCCTCCCTTCCTAGCACAGAAAACTCTTAGTCAACCATTTCAATAAGGCTCTTGCTAAGACCTTCAGTTATTTTTGTTCCCTTTATATTGTGCTACTTCCTCTCAACCACGGGTTCTTCTAACTTCCAGCTGTGTTTGTCCTGCTCCTGGGGAAAAAAATGGAAGTTAGTGCTTACTGAGCACTTACTATGTACCAGGTACAATGCCAAGTTCTTCAAAGATCATATACCAGCCACAGCTTTGCAGGGTGGTAAGTAGGAGCACAGGGAAGGTAGCCCAAACAAGATTGGGGCTGTATGTGGTCAAGCATGGCTTTCCTAAAGAGACAGCACTCCAATGGAGGTTTCAAAGGTTAGGTTAGATGAAGAAAAAAGAGAAGGCACTAACATGTACAAAGGCCCCTGAGCTGTGCAGTAGCAGGGCATGTTCAACATCCTGTAAGTCCTTTCATACTAGATCAGCCAGCCATAGTTTGACACTCACAGAATGAGTAACTAAGAAAAGTAGAAAATCCATAGTTAACTCGGGTTACTTGGGCACTCTGGAAAGTAAAATTATACCGACCTGTCTGTATCTATTTTGGGAGAAGGACCGGCAACCCACTCCCCAAAAAACCATTAGCCATTGAAAACCTGATGAATAGCAGAGAAGCTGTAGCAATACTGCTTCACCTGTAGTATGTAGGGTTGCTATGAGTTGGACACCAACTCGATGGCACCTAATAACAACAACAACATCTGTATCTATTACCCAGTGTAGCCATAAGCTGTGAATTCACAGGTATCTTAACCTTCTAGAAGCTTCCTTTTAAAACATCCTATCTTATTCCTGGGCTGGGATTTAGCCCAATTGGTAGAGTGCTGCGCTGCAGTCTCTGAGGTCCAGAGTTCAATTCCCAGCACCACAAAAATGGGAGAAGGACCTGACAACCCACTCCCAAGGCAATCCTGAAACAGTCAACCACTGAAAACCCTATGAGGGTTGCTATGAGTCGGATACTGACTTGACAGCACCTAACAACAACAATCTTATTCCTATGAGTGTTGTTTCAATTCATCCTCCAGCCTCTGCCCTCGTCCTGCTCCTCCAACCTCATATTCAGCAGGGAACCATCCTAAACTTCAAAGCCAGTAGATTGCAGAGATTTAGACTAGGGTTCTCAGACCTTAACATGTGTACATAGCACATGGGGATATTGTCAAAACATAAGTCTGCTTCAGTTAGTCTGAGGATGGGGCTGAGAGTCTGCATTTCTAACAGGCTCCGAGTTGGTGCCCATGCTGATATCTCATGCATAGTGCTCATGCTGATATCTCAAGAACCACTGCCTGAGGAGTAAGGCTCTTCTAGAGCTGACTCTGCCAGTCACTGGCTGGACTCACATCCCTCCACCCCATATAGAGCCATCTATAAAAGGAGCTCCCTGCATCAGCTCGCTCTCTCTGCATCTAACCACTGAAGAAGAAAGAACTCTGTCTCTCTAGATTCAACCACCAACACAGAAGCATCTCTCTTTGTGATCACTGAGACCAGGACGACTAGCCAGTGCTCTCAAGGAAAGATGGATTACAAGCAAGGTGAGGAAAGCCTCTTGGACCCAACGCCAAGAGGCCAAAGCTAAGGACAGTCCCCAGTCCCAGCGCCAGAGGCAGAAGAGCCACCTAAGGCAACAATAGAGCTGCAGCACTTAGGCTGTTAACACTTGTTACAGCTGTGCACTTGTTTGGGTTCCTCTCTGTCCTTGTCAGGGCTGAGAGGCAATAAAGAGCTGTATGATCCCCTAAAGTAAAGCATCCTGAGACTTTTCCTTTCTCCCCTCTCGTGGAGATCCCAAGGGCCCCAGGAGTCTGCGCCCCTCACCCATGTGTCCCGAGTGAGTTGTGTATCTGTGTTCATGGCCATGCCTCCCGTCCAAACGTCTGGAACCAGACCAGCGAGAACTGCACCCCACATCTCTCCTTTCACTTCCTCCCATGTGTTCTTGAATCCACTCTTTCTGGTCTATTCCTAGGCCATGACTTGTTGATTTTCTCATTTATTACTACTTTTAATACCCATCTTCTCTGCCTTCAAAAGTGTTTATCTTTCTCATCCTGAGGAATAAGCTGCTAGAGTTTAGCTCAGTTGGTAGAGTGCTACTCTGTACTCTCCGAGGCCCTGGGTTTGACTCCTAGCACTGAAAAAAATGGGAGAAGGACCTGGCAGCCCACTCCTGAAATAATCAGCCACTGAAAACCTTATGAAACCTTGCAAAGAAGTACTGGTATGGTGCCAGGAATGGCACAGTTTCAGGGTGCATTTCGTTCTGTTGTACATAGGGTCGCAATCAGTCAGAGCCAACTTGATGGTACCTAACAACCACAAGAAATAAGCTATCCTTGAGACCTTCAGTCACTACCTTCTTCACTTCATACTTCAACTTAACGTGTGAAAGATGCTTGCCTTTGACTGCCCCCTCAACATCCCACTACCAACTCTTTAATCCTTTACCATCTGGATTCCACCCCTACAAATCTATGGAAACCACACTCTCAACTGTCTACTATCGATCCTAGGAGAGAAATCCTATGGTGTCTTATGAACTGTCATTGTCCTTTACTTCCTGATATTGGTGATCCATCACCAGAGTGCCTTGGGAAGAAGAGTGACAAAGGCAGGGCCTGGCCATTTAAATGAACTTATAACACATCCCCTTACAGTACAAACTCCCTTCTATTGGAAGCTTGGCAAATATTCCCCGTGATGTCATCACATCATGGGTTCCACAAATAGGGTTATCCTCCAGTGCTAATGTAATTTGTAACCAAATGGTAAGTGATAAGCCTCTGATCTACCCAGAAAGGCACTGTCTTGTGGAGATTTGGGGCTTCCTATATGGACTCTCGGGCTGGGATTTAACTCAGTTGGTAGAACACTGCTAGGTCCCAGGTTCAATTCCAGCACCGCAAAAATGGGAGGATGTGGCAATCCACTCCGGAGGCAATCCCAAAACAATCAGCCATTGAAAACCCTATGAGGGTCACTGTGAGTCAGACATGACTTGACAGCACCTAACAACATCATCAACAACATATGGACTCTCAGTGTGCAGCTGTACCACTGCAGCACCCAATCAGGTCAGAATGCAGAAGCTAAGCAGGGTTGGGCCTGTTTAGTACTTGGATGGGAGACCACCTGGCAACACCAGGTGCTGTAGGCTTGGGAGAAGGACCCAGCATCCCATGCCCAGGAAACAATCAGCCATTGAAAACCCTATGAATAGCAGAGAAGCACTAACAATACTGTTTCACCTGTTGTATATAGAGTTTCTATGAATCAGACACTGACTCGACGGCACCTAACAACAACAACAACATATAGACTCTCAAGTCCTCCTAATTCCCATCTGGCTGGTAAGGTAAACCTGGCTAGGAAAATTGCCTAGCTTGGGGTTGGAGCAGCTTCTAGAGAAAGAAGGAGCCAGGATCCCACCAGCTCTGCAGCAGACCTCAGAGAAAGGGGTGCCTCTGGTTGGATTCTCCTTCTGCCAAAGGGATAGTCCATGTTTGGAGTGTGGGGCTAAGTCTAATAAGAGCTGTGAAAATTCACTATCCTCTGTGCATATAGGTTCCATGGGTACCTTGTTCAACAGATGGCAGAGTTGAGCAGAGTGAGAATCAGAAGCTCCAGGCTTCCTCAACCAAATGCCATCATGATGCCTCCCCATCTCTTAAGAGGCAGGAACTCTAGTGCTAAGAGCACAAAGGAGATGTGAGTATAAAGGGTTAAGAAGTAACATGGGAGGAAATCAGACACTGAAAATACAAAAGCAAATGAAGCTCTTTAATGGCCAGTGGCACACACTCTCCCTTTGCCAAACTACCTCTCACATTCCTAATAACCAAACACCCTTCCACTGGATTTTTGGATTTTAAACTTGGTAAGTAAAGATAATCATTAAGCTAATTCAACACATAAATACACATTGTTATGTAAGGAAATCTCATTAAGGGATCTGCTCATCAGATGTGTGTTTCAGAAAACATCTTATTCTAATCTCTAAACAATTTGCGACCAACCTATTGATGACACATTTGCTCACTATAGAGACTGGCCCTGCTTGAACTCTTCCTTCTGACTGCTATCGTAAGTGATCTCTTGGCAATCATTTCACATAAGAAACCTTATGGAAGTTGATTTAATTACTTCCCTTTTTCTGGGATTGGGTCAACATGATGACTGACCAGGTTTGTGAAAGACAAGTGCAGATTAGGTTCAAAGATGGTGAGAAACATGGCAGTGACTCCAAAGTGGGTGGCAGACTAAAAGAAACCTGTCCCTCCCACCTCTGCTGGGGTCAGGGAGGGTGGGCACTCATGGCAGCTTCCTTCCAGCTCAGAGAGGGAGTCATGAACTCAGAAATAAGGCAAACCTCGCCTTTGGACGCCGATGCAATATTTTTCTGTTATTTTTTAAAGTAGCATCAAACCTCCAGGAAGTAGGAAGCAGTAAGTGAATCACTCAGTTGGTCAATGAGCAAATTTGAATGCAAGGAAATGCATCCAGTGGGCTTAAAGGATACAGAGCAAATCAAATTCCATTGCCAACTTTTAAAAAGTCATGATGAGTACATAAATTTTCATGTTTGGAACAAAAAAATGTGGAGATGCCTTTGACTATTTTTTCAAATGCTCAATTGAGCATCACATACTATTCATAATTTGTAAGGAATTATGGTGAATTATAAGGAAGAATTATAAAGAATTATGAGGGCAGGAAAAGAAATACAGTTGATTCTCATTCTATAAAGTCATAAGGTCCAGCAAAAAATTCAGGTGAGGTCAGTGTCTTTAGAGAGTCAATGCATCATTTGTAGATTGACTTGGAAATTGTTTAGCTAAAGATTAGACTAAGATGTTTTCTGAAACACAACAATGATAAGCAGAATTTTTTGAAAGATTTCCATGCTGAACAATGTGTATTTACATGTTGAATTAGCTTAGTGATTATCCTTAAAGTCATCTCAAATATTGAATTAATAAATACTGAATCATTGCTCCTAGGGAAAACACAAGCTTAGGTTCTTGTAAGCCTCTGCTCACACATTCTCCAATTGATCAATACATAAATGTTTTGTGTTTGTTTCTATTTGAAGAATATCATTGAATATATTTGTTGATTTATTACTACCGAACTTAGCCAACAGCACTTTAACTTGCTCCTGAACACAATGTATCTAATACTTACATTTTCTCCATAAGGCCTA
>VMDO01020956.1:0-20490 GCA_007922755.1 Pedetes capensis
CTTTCCCACCCTGGTAGGGCAGACTACATTGATCCCTGAATTTCCTAACATGTCTGTGAGAACCAAGCAGGGATTTAAATACCCTAGTGCTTATTTTTCCCCTAGTACTTAGAACACGGGCTGGGATTTAGCTCAGTTGGTAGAAAGCTGCTCTGCAGTCTCTGAGGTCCCGAGTTCGATTCTCAGCACCACAAAAATGGGAGAAGGACATGGCAATCCACTCCCAAGGCAATCCCAAAAAACAATCAGCCATTGAAAACCCTGTGAGGGTCGCTATGAATCGGACACGACTCGATGGCACCTAACCACCACCACCACCACTTAGAACACAGGGGGAAAATGTATTTTTGACTTTAGTATCAGAGCAGGTAGTTAAAATGACTTGACTTCTACCTCTAAATTGAGCCCTAACCCCACCACCACCACTATGGTCTTTTGTTTATTGTCTTTTGTGTTTCTTCAATATAGTATTCTGGTTCAACCTAGAGATCTTGTCCTGAACATCAAAACCTATCACTTATATACTCTCTAGATTTAGCTTCACAAGGGCAAGTGTTCTTGGCTTTAGCTCTGTAGTTACCAAGGATCATCTGTTTCACCACGTAACACAAAGACCAGGGAATTTGGGACCCCTGGTGTCTCTAATCCTAACTGATTCTCCAAACAGTTTTGCAATGGCCCTCTCTGCCACAGACTGCGGAGAAATCACAGATCAGTTGCTTAAAACAGAAGGCATTCTAGCATGCAGGGCAACAAAACTTAGTCCACCATTCAGCTCTGCTCTGCTGATAGTATTTATAAATGAGATTTTATCGGGCATGGCCTTAAACGTCCATTTATGGATAATCTACAGCTGCTTTCCCTCTGCTGCAGAGCTGAGTAGTTGTGACAGAGACTGACCCACAAAACCTAAAATATTTACTATCTGCTACTCTACAGGAAAAGTTGACTGAACTCAGCTCTAGTAGATAAACTCTTCTTTGTAAACCAACCGAGATGTGTAAGTTATTTGCTGTCCTAGAAGGCATGGCTGTGGCTTTTAGGGTAGGTGAGCCAACTGATTCTTTTCTCATTCCCACACTTAATCTTGACACCACCAAGAGGAAATGACTTTGTTGGCATTTGCTAATTATCAAGTAGAACTCAGATAGCTCTAAATTCTAAAAAGAAATTTCTTAAAAGGAAGGAAAGAAGAAAATGAAATGAGGGAGGAAGGAAAGGAAGAAACAGGAAATTGGAAAGAGAATGTAATAATAAATAGTCTTTACACTCAGAGATCAATGCAGAGCTTGTGAGAATACCCAATGGGGGAAAAAGAAGTAGATAGACTTAGATTCCATACCCAGATTTAATACTTATTACCTGAGTGACTGCAAAACATATACCTGAGTCTCAGTTTCTTCATCTGTGCAATGATCAAAATAATATTTACCTATGAGAAGTTTTTGAAGCAAATGTATGTGAGGCAGAGAGGAGAGACAAGCGTGCCTTGACCCCTGACCAAAGGTCTTCCTAAGGTGTATTTCCTTGGACTCCCTGACTCCATGAGCCATACATACCAGGAATTTTCACCATGGACACTTCCCATTTTATGTTTTTATGTCAGAATGACACCAGCCACTACAAACTTGATACCAGTATGTGTTGTCACCATCCTTGAAAGTGTGTGGATTGGAAGTGGCAGAGAGTAACTCACTGAAGTGCAGGCACAAATCACAGCTGGAGCACATGACAGGTTAGAAACCTAATTGAACTGACTGCCATGCACACAAAGAAAAATCTGGGAATCCTGCCAGCATCTTCTCAGAATAGTAACTTTTCATTTAAATTCACCCCATTTCCCCACTTCAGGCAGACCTACTTCTCTATTATCATAACTACCTAATTTTTCCTCTTTTCCAATCTCAGAAAAGCTGGATTCCTCCTGAGCCTTACTAGAGATCTGACTTGTAGATACCTGCAGATCCATATGGGCTTGGATTTAACTCAGTTGGTAGAGCACCTGCTCTACAGTCTTTGAGGATCCGAGTTCAATTCCCAGCACCACAAAAATGGGAGAAGGACGTGGCAATCCACTCCCAAGGCAATCCCAAAACAATCAGCCATTGAAAACACTATGAGGGTCGCTATGAGTCAGATAGTGACTCCACAGCACCTAACAACAACAACAGATCCATATTGCCTGCAGCCCTACCACTGCAGCATCAGATCCTGAGTGATCTCTGAAGTTAAACAGGGTCGGACATGATTAGTACTTAGATGGGAGACTGACTGTGAACACCAGGTGCTGTAGACTTGGGAGAAGGACCTGGTAACCCACTCACCAAAAACAATCAGCCATTGAAAACCCTATGAAGAGCAGAGAAGCACTAACAATAGTGTTTCACCTGTTGTATGTGGGGTCATTATGAGTCGGACAATGACTTAACGGCACCTAACAACAACACAGATCAATATAGTGAGCACTATGTGTCCTCACAGAGGGCAGAAAAGTAAAGAGCTAGGAAAACAAAGATTTTACTCAAGTTTACTGAGTATCATTAGGCTAGTAGAGCTAAAGTAGACTAGAAAGGTTTTTATTCAATATGGCCCTGGTGGTACATAGATGGGCTAGTTGGTCCAAGCTCAAGGATGGAATAATCCTTACAGCAGAGTAAAGGAAACTTAACTCTGCTTCCATTGATCTAGGATAGAGTGAGCTCAATGGCATTTCATGACTTTAACACTTTATACACAGAGCATAGTCTATGGAGATTAAAAACATGTCTATGTTGAAAGTTTTCCTGAAGTTTAAAGGCTTAAAATATCATTTGAGTTTGAAAGAAAATGTAGTTTGGGACTTTGGGTGAGGATGAATACAACCCATACTTGACTCTTAAAACAACATATTCCATGATGTACAAGAGTAGAAATTTGTAAACTACCTTAGAGATGTAATCTGTGTACTAATTCTTTCAGCAAGCATATTTTTAGTGTCCATTATGAGTCTTAATAAGTACAAAAATAGCATTTGAATGAAAATTTTGAGCTTATGGAGCACTTTATTAAATTTATTAATGAAAATATTCTAAAACAGGAGTTGTTATTATCATTATTTTATAGGTTAAGATACCAATTCTTCAAGAGCAAGGTCATCTGTTCTGGGTCACATCCCTTGAAAGTAATGGAGCTGCGAACAAAATTTATGTCTGTTAATCCCAAATCCTTGAATTTATCCTAACTGTTGCTCCCTGTCTTAGTTAATTTCACTGGAATTGCTTCGTAGTTCTAGGTTCTGATACTATTATTTCCCACATGCTAATGGGAAATAATACTTTGTTTATTGTTTCCTCAAGTTTAATTTATTTCCACTACATATCTGAGCTCAGACTTCAAGGGATCTGCTCCTTAAAGTTGCCTACAGAGATCAACTGGTTAGATCAGGAGTAGGCAAACTTTTTCATAAAAGGCCAGATGATGGACATTTTAGGCTTTCTGGACCATACAGTCTCTAACTACTCAGTGCTGTCATTGTATTTTAGAAATAGCCATAGATGACAATAAAACTAATAGTTGTAGCTGGGTCTCGGAAAACTTTATGTACAAAAATTGGTAATGACCAGATTTCCCAGCCCCTGCTTTAAATTCACATTGCTTGCTAGTGACCCCTTGACTAGTAAAAGTCCTCCAACTTAAGATTTTTTATTAAATATTGAGTGTGCTACTCATCTATGCAAAATGTTCAAGTTTTGTTCTATTCAGGTCAGAGAGGGCCCATGTAAATTAGAAGGGGGATAAAAGCCACAGCAGGGTCAAAAAGATGGCAAGAGGCTACCAACAGATAACTAGAACAATAGTTTTGCACATTCACAGCACAATGCCTCAGGGAGTAAAAAGAGAAGCAAGGAAACAAATGATTATTTTAACTACTTATTATGAGCCAAACACTCTGAAAGATATTTTGTATATTTCTTAATTTTCAAACCATGAATTTATGCCTTTGATTGTTGGAGAAACAGATCTTTTAATTACTGTGTTTCTTGCCCAAGTTCAGACAACTAGCAAGTGGTAAAACTAGTATTCAAACTTACTGTAATCTAATTCCAAAGTGCAAACTCTTTTGAATTGGCATCATATTCACTCAGAAATGAGCTAACATCCCATATTGATAGAAATGCTATCTCTGATGCATCCCCAGCTCTGAGTTCAGAAGAGTTAGAGTACTTAGGGTAAGTTTATTAAAGATGTCATTGAATTGATGATCATTTTGCTCAATGTCTACCACCAATGAAGGATAAAGGTAAATACATAAACTCTCCAGAAATCATATACTCTAAACCATTGTTCTTTCTGCTATGGATAAACTCAATATAAAAGATTTCATAGTCATTTTTATGGGAAAAATACATCACTTACTCATGTGATTAATGACTTGATAAGTTCAACTTCATGAAAGTATGAGTCAGAATTGGGCTAAATAAGAAGGCAAAATAGGTTCTTGGACAAGCAAGACATTTTTCAAAGCCAATAGTTAATAATTATATATGGCTATATTCTTTGGGTGAGAATGCAGGGGTCACCCCAATGCTTCCTCACAGTGATGTCTTCTGCACTGCATCTGTATTACTTCTGGGACATGGAAGACACAAAATTCACAGGGCTGGAGGTTATAGACTCTTTTCTGAAGCAGTTGTTATTTCTGACAGTTTCCCATAATTGCATCTCTTTTTGATACTAGAATGAAACCTTGACCTGAATAAATCACCTTTCTGAAGAGTGTCTATTAATGTGACATGAAATAAATGACAATAAATCCAACTCTTTAAGGTTTTAATTGAAGATCAGGAGAGAAACAAAATTTACCTTCTTCTTATCTAGTTTGAAATATGTGGAAGATTCAATTATTTAATATTTACCCCATCATTTTCTAAACTGTACTGTTTGGAGAATTGGCAATCAGAGAAGACAATCGGGGATGCATGGGGGAAAGTTGTAAAGTGGGAAATGTTGAATGGCTTTTTCAATGGCTAGCTATTTTCAAAGGTTGTATTAATTACCTATTACTGTTTGAGTAACTATGCCAATGCTTAGCAACTTACAGTCACAAATGTTCATTGCCTCCACTCAGGAATCTGGTCTCAGCTTAGCTGGATGCTTCTATTTCAGAGTCTCCCATAAGAGGCAGTGGGATTCTCAGTCATGGCTGCTATTGTCTCCAGCTCAACTGGGGCTGGAGAATTTGTTCCAAGCTCAATCACATGGCTCCTGGCAGCTTCAGAATATCCTCTTCCAGCTATACTCACAGGACTTTTTTCAGGTCTTGGATCCCTACCACATGGATATCACCAGAGGCTTCCTGAAAATGTTCATGATGTAGTACCTTGTGACCCTAGAGCAAGAAAGAACCAGAGAGTATCCCAGACAAAAACATAGCCTTTTTATAACCTAACAACCAAAGATGACATTCCTTTACTTCTGTTCTATTCTTTTCATTAAGAAACACATCATTAAATGTGGCCTATGCTTAAGGGAGAAGATGATACAAAGGGTATGAATAGCAAGAGATAAAAATCATTGAATTCCACCTTAGAAGCTACCTACACAGGAGTTCTGAGTTAAACAAAATTAAAAGATTTCTTGGATATAAAACTTTTCAGAGCATTTACCATGCAAAGAGCATTAGAGTAGGGGATCAGAAAATTTCTTATTATAGATCTACATAGTAAATATTATAGGCAGTGGTCCTTAAGATCTGTCTCAACTATCTAATTCTGCTATATAAAAGAAGCCACAGATAATATACACACAAGTTGATGTTGCTGTGTTCCAATAAAACTTCATTTATAAAAGCGTCCCAGGATGAGAAGATGCAATTTGAGCTGATAATAATTTACTAAAATTACTGTCTGCTATGAAATTCTTATCCAATTGAACAGAGTAAAAGGCCACCATATATACATTTTCAGTTTTTGTCAATAAATGCAAAATATCAGCAACAATAAAATACTTTAGACATGTTTGCAGAAATACCATTTCTTAAAATTTCTTTTATGGATGTGAGGAGCATTTTGAGTTGTTTAGCATTCATGAAAGTCTAGATTATGAATCTAATGAGGACTACAAGACCAAGTGCTGATTGTGGATCAGATCATCAACTGCTCACATGCAGGTTCAAACTAAAATGGAAGAAAATTAGAACAAACGTACAAGAGTCAAGATATGACCTGCAGTATATCCCACGTGAGTTCAGAGACCACCTCGAGAACCAGTTTGATGCATTAGACACAAATGATAGAAGACCAGATGAGTTGTGACATGACAACAAAGATATCATTCATAGGCTGGGCATGGTGGTGCATGCCTATAATCCCAGCAATTTGGGAGCTGGAGGCAGGAGAATCACAAGTTGGACACCAGAGGCAGTCTGAGTAATTTAGTGAGACCTTGTCTAAAAAAAAAAAAAAAAAGAAAGAAAAAAAAGATATCATTCATGAGGAAAGGAAAAGTTTATTAAAAATACAGGAAAAAAAGAAAAGACCAAGGTCATGTCAAAAGACATGCCAAAGGAGACTCTGAAACTTACCATTAAACATCGAGTAGATAAAGTAAAAGGAAGACATGATGAAGTAAAGCAACTAAACAGAAGACTTGAGAAGGCAGCTTGAGAAGACAAAACCAAATATTTTAATAATATGTGCAAAGAGCTGGAGACAGAAAACCAAAAGGGAAGAACATACTCTGTTTTTCTCAAGCTTAAGGAATTGAAGAAAAAATTCAAGCCTCAAGTGGCAATAGTGAAAGATTCTACAGGGAAAATATTAAATGATGCAGGAAACATCAAAAGAAGATGGAAGGAATACACAGAGTCATTATACAAAAAAAAAAAATAAATAAATAAAAAGAACAGGATAACCAACCATTTCAAGAGGTTGCATATGATTAAGAACCAATGGTACTGAAGGACAAAAGTGGAAATTGCCTAGAAGGAATTGGCAAAACACAAGGCTCCAGGAATTGATGGAATACCAATAGAGACATTTCAAACAGATCTAGCACTGGAGGTGCTCACTTGTTTATACCAAGAGATTTGGAAAACAGCTACTTGGCCAACTGACTGGAAGGGATCCATTATTCTGCCTATCCCCAAGAAAGAGGATCCAACCGAATGTGGAGACTATTGAATGATATCATTAATATTATATGCATAAAATTTTGCTAAAAATCATCCCAAAGTGTTGTACCAGTATATAGACAGGGAGCTGATGGAAAGCCAAGCCAGATTTAGAAGAGGGTGTGGAACAAGGGACATCACTGCTGATGTCAGATGGATATTAGCAGAAAGCAGAGAATACCAGGAAGATGTCTACCTATGTTTTGTTGACTGTGAAGTTCACAATAAATTATAGGTGACATTGAGGCAAATGGGAATATCAGAGCATTTAATTATACTCACAAGGAATCTGTACATGAACCAGGAGGCAGTTATTCAAACAGAACAAGGAAACACTGCTTGGTTTAAAGTCAAGAAAGGTTTGTGTTAGATGTGCATCCTTTCACCATACCTCTTCAATCTCTATGTTGAGCAAATAATCTGAGAAGGTGGAACTTATGAAGAAGAATGAAACATCTTTATTGGAGGAAGACTCATCAACAACCAGCATTATGCAGATGACACAATTTTTATTGCTGAAAGTGAAGAAGATTTGAAACATTTACTGATGAGGATCAAAGAACATCACCTCCAATATGGATTACACCTCAACATCAGCAAAACAAAAATCCTTACAACTGGATCAGTTTGCATATTCATGATACAATGAGAAAAGACTGAGAATTTCCAAGATTTTGCTTTACTTGGTTCTACAATCAACACCCACAGAAGCACCAGTCAAGAAATAAAAATATGCATTGCACTGGGAAAAGCTGTTGCAAAAGCCCTCTTTAATCTTCTGAAAAGTAAAGATGTCACATTGAAGATAAAGGTGTGCCTGACTCATAACATGGTATTTTCAGTGGCATCATATGTTTGTGAACTCTGGATATTGAATAAGAGAGACAGAAGAAGAATTTATGCTTTTGAATTATGGTGTTGGAGACGAATATTGAATATACCATGGACTGCCAAAAGAATCAACAGATCTATCCTAGAAGAAGTGCAACCAGAATGCTCCTTAGAAGCTAGGATGGCTAGACTGTGTCTGATATATTTTGGACATTTGTCAGGAGGGACCAATTCCTGGCATAGGATAACATGTTTGGGAGAGTGGCAGGTTGATGAAAACAGGAAGATCCTCAACTAGATGGATTTATACAGTGTCTACAACAATGGGCTTAAACATAAATAAGATCGTGTGCCTGGCACAGAATCAGGAAGTGTCTTGTTCTGTTGTACATAAGGTTGCTATGACTTGGACCCAATGCAAGGGTACTTAACAACAACAGCAACCTGAGGACAGAATTAATGTCTGCTTTATGCTCCTACCACCATATTTCCCATGCTTAGTAGAGTTGGAGACCTAATGTGCATTTAATATTTTGAATGAATGGATGAATAATTAAAAGGATCCTAGCATTCTGTGTTCCCTTTTCCTTCTCTTCTTTAATTGTCCATGTTGTACCTCCCCAAATGCCCACCTTGAAAAATGCCACCATCTCACCCAGATGGCTGATGAGCTGAGGCGGCACCTGGAGCTGAAGGAAAAGGGCAGGCACATGGTACTGGGTGCCATTGAGAACAAGGTGGAGAACAAAGGCAACTCGCTTCTGAGCTCAGGAGAGGTCTGTCAGGAGGAGAAGGGCCTGGTTGCTGAGGATAGTGGTGGGGACAGCAAGAACCTCAGCGAGGTCAGCGAGACCACAGAGAGCACGGACATCAAGGACAGCTCAAAGGCCTCTGACTCAGCCTCCTAGAGCCTGCCCCATCCTGTCCTCACCCCATGCCACAATAAACCTCATCCGGAGGCCTTGGATTTATACAGTGTCTACAACAATGGGCTTAAACATAAATAGATAACTTCTTTCCGTGGAATCTCCCTTTTTTTTTTTCTTTTTGCCCTTTGTCACACTGCCACTCAGAATCATTATACAACATTCCCAGATGGAATCAGCAGGAGTCAACTTACTCTAAATCTTGGTTTTATCACCAGAAGACATGAGGAGGACAAGCTGATAGAAAGGAATGAAGAAACAAGGAAAAATAAAAAACAAGACATTTCACAAGACTGCAGGATATTATGACTGAACTAGGGACTTCTTTTTGTTGTTGTTTTTGGTATTGTTTTTGTTTTTGGTGGTGCTGGGAAACTCAAGGCATTGGGCATGCTAGGGACTCCTACACACACTGATTAGTCAGTGCTTATAACACAACTTTGAAGCTGGTATTGCTAACTCCATTTTACAAATAAATAGTCTTATGTTCTGTGACTTCCTTAAAATGACATAGTGCCAGACTGAATGAGAACCAATAGAAGTCATAGATAACTTCTTTCCACACAATCTCCCTTTTTTCCTGGTCTACATTGTCTCTAAATCTCATTTCCTTATCCTAGGTTGACTACAGAACTAGTTTGTCAGCAACAGTCCAAATATTATATCCATGGACCCAGCATAATTATTAAAATCACCCTTTACCCTCTCAGAAATGTCTCATGTTAGATAGTAATTCAATCATCTGTCCATAACCTTCTGTCTCTTCTGGATCACTATAGCTTTGAAGGCTGCCATGGAAACAAATACAACCTGTAGTCAGATTCCATGGCTGGGAATTTTCACTCCAGAGCCAGGGGCATTCCAGTGCAGAGCATATCTGTTTCCCAAAATAGTCTGTGGAGCTTCTGTAAGGTCACTGGATGTCTCATGATACATATTAGGGGATGAGAAGACATATAGCTTGAATGCTATCAATATGGAACATGCACAGGTTCAGAGAGATGTGGTTATACACATATGCATTTATTTTTAAGCCATCCTCCAAAGTGTGTTGCTTTTATTTTCCTCATGGAAAGAGTTTCTAATGAAGTTATTTCTCCACTTAGACCCATGTACAATAAAATTTCTGTCTTTGTCTCCTAGAGTCCTCATTAGTCCTTCTGTTGGAGGTTAATTCTGTCTGTGTGGAATGTCACATAACAGATTCTTAATTTGGACTTGGCCTAAGAAGCCTCCTTTCCTTAGCATCCAGTCCATCAACCTTAGCACATTATTAGTAATTTTATTTTTGTGATACTTGGGGATTCAACCCAAGGCCTCATGCATGCTTTGCAAGCACCCTACCTCTGAACTGCACCCCTAACCCATTTTTTTTCACTTTCTTTCTAGGGACAGGGTCACACTAAATAATGCAGTCTGCCTCTGGCCTTGAACTCATAATCCTCCTGCCTCAGCCTCCCAAGTTGCCAGGATTACAGGCATGAGCCACCATACCTGACCTATTAGTAATTTTTTTTTGTTTTTGAACATTTCTACCTATGATGATTATTTGTGATCTTCCTTTTTACTCCTCTAGTAAAGATTCCCAACATTTTTAGTCTGCAAAAAGCATCATATGCATTGTTGTATTTGATGCTTAAAACAACCTTGTGATGTTTTTCAATGGATCCACATTTTAGAGATGAGAAAACTGAGATGGCTCACTCAAATTCATGCAACCAGTGAAATCAGGCAAAGCTTGGACAACTTGGAGAGAGATGAGATTTGGTTCATTTTCCTATTCTTCACAACGCCTTAATCATAGTGGGTAAGTATAATATTTATGTCTGATGACTACATAAGTTACTGCACAAGTACTGTGTATAGGATTTATTCTTCCTAATTGATATGTCTTAACTAGGATAGGATTTGAAATTCTTCACGTGAGAAATGTGGAAGAATACATTTAGCTCAATTGGGAAATGTCTTAGGACAAGAAAAGCAATTGGGAAGAATTGAGAGTCACATGGAAGAATGATTAGTTTTGGAGTCTGTGTCAATGAGAGTTGTTTATAGAATTATAAAGCTTGTTCAGACCATTGTAGAAGCACATGTTCTAGCAGACAGAATTGTCTAGTTAGGAGTCTCCCATGAGGAAGTGAAGGTCATATCCTAGGGGACTTTTCAACATGACCTTGCCATGGCCTAGAGTAGAAGTTCGTAGAGGTGATTCAAGCATTGCACATGGCATTTGAAGTGGCTGGTGGTGAATGCAATATTCTCTGACAGTAGAAGTCTAGGGCTTTCTATTCAGATGCATTTTGATATCTGCATTTCATTCAACTTTCCTCTAATATTCCTGTAGGCTGCTTGAGTTGACATGATACTGAGCATGCTATAATACTGACACAAGTGTCCACGAATACTACATCTTTGTTCTGTCTCTGGGCAACCATTCTTGTTTTGACATCAAAGTATCTGAGCCCTAACCACACATATAGTAACAACAGGTGTGAACCATTTAAAGATGGCCGCATCATAGCACCAGATAATGAAGTTGATATCATTGAATAGGCTGCAAAGTGGCTTGGCCCCCTTCCTGAGGTCCTGAGTCAAGACATCACACATTGGCAGAATGTTTTCAAAGCTGTTCCCAATTTGAGACCTGTAAGGAAAAGGAATTCCTCTCAACCCCGACTATGTCTGTATTCAGATTAACCTGAACACGTAAACCAGCTCATCAATTATCAAAGAGAACTGGCCAATGAGCTGTGGCAGATGATGTCACCTATGGGTTTTCAGTTTAGTGGATAGGAGGTGAGATACACCTGACTCCTTAAACCAAGCCAGGTAAACTTGGCAGGGGATTTGGAGATTATAAAAAAAAAGAATCTTCTAATTTTACAAATAAGGAAACTGAAGCACAGACAGGTAATTGACTGGTTGAACCTCACAAAGTAGTTGTTCGAATTTGGATTCATCATTCCTCTGCTATTGGCCTCCCACCCTATTCAGGGAGAAGGCACAGGAATGTACCCATATCAGGACCCAGAGCTGTGCTCCTTATCCCTGAAACACAGAATTCTAGAGGATCCTGCATTTTCTCATTCATGTGCATTTGAGTCATTCCTCTTTCTAAATCTAATTTCTTTTCTCTGCACTGGCAGGGCTTGCAATGATTTACCCAACACACATTTTCTGAAGGCCTAGAAAAGCAGTAAGGCTCAGAGGTGAGAGGCAGAGCATCTGAAGTTAGTTAGATGTGCCCATACCATGGGCAGGAAGGCTCCCTTGCTGAACTTCAGTTTGCCCACTATGAACAAGTCCTGTGTGATAAGCCCTCCTCTAAACATTTTGATTTTATTTCCTCATTAAAATTTTACAACCTGCTCTGAGACAGTTCTGCAATTATCCTCATCTTGAACATCTGGAAATAGGCACACAAAAGCACAAAAACATAATGTGCCAAAAATTTGTAGCAGCCACCTCAGAATATGGATATTAAATCAGTTAATTTAGGCAAACTCCTAATGATAGGATAAGTTTTCAGTCAACATTATCTTCTCCTACTACCAGTTCTTGTTCTATGACTACCAGTATCAAGACCTCAGCTCTAATGCAGTTTCCCATTCTCAGACAGATGGGAGGGATTTGAAGAGGATCATTCTCCCCCTTATATTCAGGATCTTGTCTGCCAGCAGGGGTGTAAAAGAGTTGTACCTGATGAAATCTGCAATGTGAACTATCCTCTGTATATTTCCTTGAAGGGGTCAAGACCTGTGGTTCATTTACTCAGCAGGCTCATACTGATCACCAAAATCAAGGAGAGGCAAAATCCACGCATTCTGGAGAAGTCATTGCTACCTGTTAGATTCCTCAACATCATCAACTAGAAAACACTGCCGTTAACAAGAAGTAATGGTCATTATTATTGTTGTTACCATTTGCTAGAAACTTGCTACAAACTGGGTATATACTGTCAGGTTGCTAGAGTAGAATGTGATCAACTTATGAACAACAGAATCTTATTATTCACAGTTCTGAAGATTGGAAAGGCCAAGGTCACAGCATTGGCAGATTTGAGGTCTAGCAAATGTCAAATGTCCCCTTCTCTCTACATCCTCACACGACAGAAGGAGGAAGGGGGCTCTCTGGGACATCTTTTGTGACAGCACCAATCCCACTCCTGAGAGCTTGACTCCCACAACGTATCATCTCCCAAAGGCCCTACTGTGATATTGGAGATTAGATTTCAATAAATTTGAAAGGGACACAAAAATCCAGCTTATTTCCATTGTCTTTAGTATTACTTAATGTAATCCCTATAATTATTTGAAGCAACTAGAGTTATCGTGACTATACAAATTGAAAACTCAGGCTTACAAAGTTCAAGTTCACATTAGCAGTAGATTCAGAATGTGAATCAAAATTTTGTCTGTTCCTAAAACCCATATCCCCCACATGTCTCTCAGTTCATCATGCTGTGGAAGCTTGCATGTTGCTATGATGCTGAAGGCTATGGCACTGTTATCTCAGACACCAACAAGGCCACTTATGGTGGATAAGTTTCACATGAGCTTCAAGAGTAAGACAGACTCAGGAGAAGGATCTAGCAGCCCACTCCTGAAACAATTAGCCATTGAAAACTCTATCAATAGTAAAGCAGCACTGTCAACTATGCTGTTAAAAATGAGCATCCCAGGCTGGAAGACACTCAATAACGACTGGGGAAGAGTTGTCTCCTCAAAGTAGAGTTGACCTTATTGATGGGAATGGAGCAAAGTCCCTGGGACATCCTTTAGCTAGTGTGGTATGACTGAAAATGAAAAGAAACATAGTGACTGCAACTTTGGGCTCAAACAAGAACATTATGTGCATGCCACAGTATTGGGTAGTGTTTTGTTCTTCTGTTTTTAGTGTCACTATGAATTGGGCTCAACTCCATAGCCCCTAATAAAAGCAACAAAACCAGCATTCTTTCCTGAAACATAAATATAAACATCATTGTTAATTTATGTAATCAATATAATAGACACTATTCAGTAAAAAAATGATTATATGATGGAATATGATATACTTTTTAAAGTAATGATGTAAACTCATGCTAGTAGAGAAAATAAGTACCCCAGGTAGATGAATCAAGTGGAAAAATTGGATAAGAGCTCTATTAAATTATTATATTTGTCAGAAAAGAAAATGGCATGCATATTTATATACATATCTATGCACATATATACACTGCAATTTTCTTGAAAAATCTATAGGAAACTGTCACCTGTGAATCTTCTGAGGAGTGGGGCTTAGTGTTAGGTGAAAGTGAGGGGAGACTTTTCACTGTCTGTGTAGTTTATATACTGTTGAAAGTGAAAACATTGTTCAAGAAATTTTTTTTAAGAATTAAATAAATTTTTAGTAAACAGATATTTATTTAATTAAATAACAAATAAATACCTCTTTGACCTAGTCACAATGAAGATGAAGAATACAGGGAAAAATGCCACAAATCCCTTAGAGCCCCACATAGATGTGAAGAGAGGGAAGTCAGGTTTATGGGCACTCATAAGACAGGTGCAGGCACTGCGGTCTTCACCTAGAGAGGTACACAGAAAGACTCGCATTTTATGCAGGTCACTGAAACCCTGAAGACAAGGAAACATGCCCAAGGACACACAGCTGGAAATTCAAGGTTGAGTTTGGATCCTAAGCCTGCTACATCTTGAAATGCATTCTCTTTCCATCACTGTATCAATAGTTCTAGAAACACTTTGAAAACCATATTTTTTCCTATTCTTGGAGAGGCTATGGGAAGAAATAAGCTCTTTTTGTGAGGTTTTCCAGTGGCAGAGATAAAAGAAACATGGATGCACTGAAAACGTATTATTAAATAACAGAAAAAAAGTTTAAATTATTTTTGGAAGAAGTGAGGTATTTGAAAGTCATCAATATTATTCCTCTTAGAGAAAGATTTGTTCCTCTTGTATTTCTGGGCAGGGAGCCTGTATGAATAAGATCAGAAATGTCATGGCTACTCTGAGGTCATCATGAGAAAATAATAGACCTTAATGATAAAAGAATGAGTTAGTCACCAATTCCATCCCCTTTTCCAACAAAAGAAACACTATTTAAACAGCAATAAACATTCGTATTTAACTCAGACTCAATTCTTACTGGGAACTAGATCTCCAAACATTCCACCTGTTAACATGTCCCAAATTCTTATTGTTTTGAAGGAGTTTAAAAGAAGTCAATGCCCCCTTAACTACCCACTTATAATTAGACCAAGATTCAGTTACAGAATGGATCCATGTCTTCACACGTCTCTCTAAGAGAGCTGACCGGCAGAGCCCCTGGAACACGGGCAGGGGAATTAGATGGAAATGGGTCCTGCCACTTAGAACCTGTTCCTAAGCAAAACCACAAGTGCTTGGTTTAGTTCCCAAGGTTGCTGGAATGTTGACTGGAACTCCATCCAAGGTTACTTTCACTGCTAAACAAGCAAACAATCCTTGTGAAGGGCAACAAGACAAGGATCCCGATGAACAGATACAATTCTTCTGCTTCTCTAGGGATCCACGGAAGTAGGCTTGATGCTGAGTGGTGGCATGGAGGTGGGGATGAGGAAGTGACAATGTCAGAGTAGTAAGAAGTGAGGACTAGCTGTGGTTTAGACCCTTAAGTTGGAGGCAGGACAGATCATCCTTCTAGCTTGACTAACAACAACTAAGGCAAATCCTTGTGGTACCATATTTACATGTTTCCAATGTCTAGTTTTCTCTCTGCATCATAGGGACTACAGAGGCCCTCCATGCCCCTGATTTACTATACCTAGGGCAACTTGCTTAAGTCCTTTGAGACTTCGTTTCTTCCTCTGTACTGTAAGGACAATAATGCCTCTCTGATTGGCTTTGTGGGCAGGAAGGTTAAAAGAGGTCATGTATGTAATACAATCTGGCCTGTAATAAGTGCTAAAAAACACCCCTTTCCTTTCAACTTTACTTTCATTCTCACCATCCACACATGTACACATAGGCTCCTAGGTAGACATGAGCAATTGTGTCTTCAATGTTACCCTACTGGAGAAAGGGAAATTCCTAACTCGTTCTTATAAGGCTTCTACTTGGACAGGTAAGAGCCCCCACGTAGATTTTGTGCAACAACTCAAGGCATTTATGTTTACATAGTGCTTCCTTATCAGCAAGTAACACTTACCTATGGGAACATCTTTTGATCTTGGAATGGAAGCAAAACAATTATTACTATACCCATTTTACAAAGTCTGAAATTAAAACACTGAAAGTCAAGAACAGACTTGCCTCTCTCTTATGGGTTTTGACCTTCCCTTTGACCTCATCTCTTTGTAAATCTCATGCAATGCTTCAATGCCTGGCTCTGAAATCCACCTAAGACAAATCATGTTATAATGGGGTGTGCTCTTATTGATATGTCAACAGATGGTTTTGTCACTTATAGTGTACAATAAAATAATTATCCACACTTACAAAATTAACAGGGAAAAAGAGAGAGAGAGAAAAGGGATCATTTGATGCGAAGGATTAATATCATATTCTACATTATACACATGAGATGGTGTGGTTTCAGAGAGATTAAGTGTTGTATACCTAGCATGCCCTTCTTTCATGGGAGTGTTCTTGCCTAGGGACTTGATTGAGCATTCCCAGGAATAGGTGCTCATTGCTTCATGAGTTTTCCCTGGCTCTGAGAAGTCTTCCTTATTGAAAGCCTAAGTCTGCCCCTGTATCAATGAAAGATTTGGACCATTCATTGCCTCTGAACTTCTTTGCAAATCTCTAGAGACAAAGCCATTTTGTCCGAAGTACCCTATTATCTGTCTGATATACTTTAATGCAGGCTAATAAAAACTACTTGAGGACATGGCCTGCTAAGTCTTGTACTGCCTTATTTCATTTAGAGATATTAGACCCACGGCATCGTTGGATCTGGGACTGGCACCAAGTGTTCATGATTTCCAATCGGAGACACAGTTTGTATGCCTAACCAATTGTCCAATTACGTGTCAAAGAATCATAGTATTCATCCATGCTTTATTAATCAAATAATTATTAAACACTTTTCATGTGCCATTGGCTATATTTGTACTGAGGAATGAAACTTTATTTAAAAAGGCATATCTAACATCACCATACTACTTAATGTCCAAAATAAGATACTTTTGAGAGTGATGTGGGCACTGATGGTAATTACTCAGAATAACAGGCATGTACTAGGATTGTCCAGGTGAATTGAGGCATATGGTCAACCAGAGAGTGTCCTTGCCCTTGAAAAGTGTTTTAGGAAGTAGAAGTCAGGCAATACATAAATAAAAAGGGAATGCATAGGATGAGTCTTAGAAAATAACAAGATGATGTGATATAGGTGATGGCTGATGGGGGAAGGACTGCTTTGGGAGGAGGAATTCTCTGGTGAGAAGGTTTCTCCTACTAGGGATGTAATATTTGAGCGGAGAACTGAAGATGAAGAAGTAGTTAAGTAGAGAAAGCAGCATGAGGAAAAGGCTTGCTCTACTCAGGATTCAAAAAAGACACCATCACAGCAGATGTAGATAACATGCTCAGAAGTACAGACTGCGGGAAAGAATTCTTTAGGGATGCTTCAGAAGTTTCACAACATTGATTCAAAACCCATATCCAGTGTACTCCAATAGCCAGCAGTGTATGTGTCTATATAGAGAAGATGTTAAAAATGTACACGACTTGTGACAAAAACTTTCCATTTTGCTCTTTTAAGAATGCATCATTCCTAAGAATGCTTGTTCTGCTGACATCTGTCTCATCTGTACATTGTTTAGTAGGCTTCGGTGGTGAGAAATGTTCCAAGGCCATAGCAGAAGAAGCAGAACTTGTTGCTGTGCAAGGCTTCTGATGTCTTTCCACATGCATGTTACACAGTACCATGCATTCCAAGCTTATCAGGAATGTGTGTGGTCATTAGGCGTGTTGGAGTTTCCATTGCATACACTCACCTCTGCTGTCTTCACACTTCCACAATGTTCTCAGATTTCAAAAACTACATCAAAATGGTCTTATGCTCCTCAAATGACACCACGCTTCTGCCATTTTCTTTTACTGTACTGCCTGTCGCGTTGTGGTGCTAGCATTCAGCTGAGTAACTTGGTCTTTTGAATGAACATCATGCTACACATTGCTACTATAATTCAATTCAACTTCAATAAGTAATATATAGATAACATTTTTTAAAATGTGTATACATTTCTGGCTCCCTTGGTATATGTATTTCACATTTTAAAAGCCATAGCAACATGCACTCTGAAACATGTTATTTCTAATTTAAAATCTCAGAGGTCCTGTAATGTATTTTTCTTGTGCTTCTTTCAGACAAAACTTAGAATAAAGCTGCTCTCCCCTTCCCTGAGTATATCGTTAAAATCTGTAGAAATATGTCATTAGTTAGTTAAAAAGATTTTTAGTTGACATATATCCTTCTTGGAATGTATGATGGTACTCATCTGTTTGCATAAAATTGCACAAATGAATGTGTCACTATTGCACACATACACCATACTCAGTTAAATGCTAGGAAGGACTGAATGAGGTCAGTGCTCACTTTCATCACAGTGTGGGGTAAGTGGTCCAATAAAAACTGTATGCATTACATGGAACACCAGAGCATCATACTATTAATTTAGCACTTATAGGTTTTGGATCTTCTAATTGTTGTACTCATTATAAGACAAATGGGCAGTAGCTAGATGTTATTAGTGATTCAACCTAGAAAAGACACAATGCTCTTTGACATGCTTAGCCAAATTAACCAAAGAATGTTTAAAGATTGCAAGACACGTCCTTACCTAATAACTATAACTTTTACAACTATTTTCAAGGCATATTTAATACAGCAAAACAAAACAAAAAGAATACCCAAAAGTATATTGAGGACTGACTCTAATGTTAAATAATTATCATCTCAGCTCCTCATCTCCAAATATTTACTTCATCAAAATAACTTTGTGCTTTTTTTTCATTTACTGGTAGTAAAAACAATGTAAAAACTCAAAAGTTCTGGAACTCTGTCATATTGGGACTGAGCCTTAACTGGATTTCCCAATTCTGACTCTTATTTCAGCATTCTTGAGAACCCACCATAGTTTAATGGGCTTAATTGGGTTTCCACATAAGATTTTGGCTGAGAAAAGAGCTCACTGCTGAATATATTCAAATAGAAGGGAGCCTCAACTCTTTTTTCTCTACTGTTTATTTTGATCCTGTGCAGAAACTTTGTCTTGGTCAACCTCAGTTGACTCATCACCCGAGGGATTAATTATAGATTACTGACTCAAGGACAACACATGGACCCAAACAAATGTTGACACTCCTGTTTGAAAATCAACAATTCTTCAAGTTCATACAGTGCTGAGAACAGGACCTTCTATGACCTAGTGTGTGGCAGTTGACTTCCAATGATCAGAACTATGTCATCGTGTGAGGCCCCCATAAATAAAACACATGCAGGCCAGAGAGTCCTTCCAGAAAAATGCAGCTGTCAACATCAAGAGACAAGTAAGTGCTGTACTTCTGAGCTTCATTGAAAGAGTCACATTTAATCTGCCCCTCCCTTGAAAACTGACTTTATTACCATGGCCTCAAGTTCCACAGGAGAAAACCACAAAGTATGCTCAAACTGGATGAACAGTCTGTGCTGATGAGAAGAAAAATAGAAGGCCATTGAGGTGCAGGGCAAGCCAGACAAAATGTCTTCTGTGCTTTCCTGAAACCATCCATAGGAACTAAGGGCTAAAATCAGGACCTTCAGTGGGCACCTCCAGGGAGAACAGGGGTGGCTGGACTCCTCTGGGCCTGTAGATGTAGCAAGGGCATGGTGTGGATTCAGTAAGGAACAGGAAAAATTTGCAATACAGAGTCTGGGGCAGAGAAGAAGTATTCCCGAGAGGGGAAGAGATTTATTCCCTTCTTTTATATTTGCCCTGCCTGAAGAACAGAAAGAATACATATTTTCCTGGAAAACATTGAATTAGTGTTTATTACAGAACCCAACATTAATTGTGAGATTCCAGGAAAGTTATTTAAATCCTATGTGTGCCAGTTTCTCCCATTTGTAATAAAGGGATATAAAATCTCAGTAACGTTATGTATTAATACTTCTGTGATTTTCAGAGAACTCGTGAAATGTTGAGTATTACACTCACGTAATATCTTCCATAAAACTTAGTGAAGAATCAGTGAAAATTTGAAATCCATGATGTGTAGAGATATGGCAGTGTTGCAACATATCTCAAGTTGAGAAAAGCAAAACTTGGGAGGATCTTTCGTTATGGGATATCTAAGCATGGGGTTTTCAAATTTTCAGATCCCATGAATGAGTAGTAACCTTTGTTTGCTGTTTATTTTAAAATGAGAGACTGTCTCCAATTTTCCAGGATTTTAACTAGATGTTATCATTTAAAATAAATTACCCACAAATACTATTTAGCATCATTTCCTACAGCAATATCTTATTAACAAAAAATAAAAGAAGTTTAGAGCCAGGCATGGTGGCGCATGCCTATAATCCCAGTGGCTGGGGAGGCAGAGGCAGGAGGATTGCAAG
>VMDO01020956.1:20590-36456 GCA_007922755.1 Pedetes capensis
AAAAAAAAAAAAAAAAAAAAAAAAAAAAAAAAAAAAAAAAAAAAAAAAAAAAAAAAAAAAAAAAAAAAAAAAAAAAAAAAAAAAAAAAAAAAAAAAAGAAAAGAAAAGAAAAAAGAAAGAAAGAAAGAAAGGAAAAAAAGAAAAGGAAGTTTAGAGGCTAAAAGAAATTATTTTCCAATAAAGGACTGTGGGTAAAAACTAGCACAATTACTCAAAAATGCAAAGAAGTGCCAACATGCACTAACAGATGATAATATTAAAGAGTATGCATATTTCTCCTTGGAACTTGCTTGAAAACTGTTGTTGTTGTTGTTGTTGTTGTTGTTGTTGTTGTTGTTGTTGTTGTTGTTAGGAGCTCTCAGGTCAGGTCCAACTCATAGTGACCTGATGTACAACAGAATTAAACACTTCTCAATTCTGTGCCAGGCACACAATCTTTTTACGTTTAAGCCCATTGTTGCAAACACTGCATAAATCCATCTAGTTGAGAGTCTTCCTTTTTTTAATTGACCTAGCACTCTCCCAAACATGATGTCCTTCTCCAGGGATTGGACCCTACTGACAACATGTCCAAAACATGTCAGATGCAGTCTGGCCATCCTTGCTTCCAAGGAGAACTCTGGTTGCACTTTGTCTAGGAAAGATCTGTTGGTTCTTTTGGCAGTCCGTGGTATATTCAATATTCGACTGCAGCACCATAATTCAAAGCATTGAGTCTTTTTTTGTTTTGCTTATTCACTTTCTAACTTTCACAACCGTATGCTACAGCTGAAAAAACAATGGCATGAGTCAAGGATACCTCTGTCTTTATTGTGACATCTTTACTTTTCAACACTTTAAAGAGGTCTTTTGCAATAGCTTTCCCCAATGAAATGTTTCTTTGGATTCCTTAACAGCTGCTTCCATGGGTGTTGATCATGGAACCAAGTAAAGCAAAATCTGGGACAACCTCAGTCTTTCCTCCATTTATGATGAAGTTGCTTACTGACCCAGTTGTAAAGATTTTTGTCATGTTGTTATTGAGGTGTAATCCATACTGAAGGCAGTGTTCTTTGATCCTCGTCAGTAAATGTTTTCAAATCCTCTTCACTTTCAGCAAAGGTATATCATCTGCACAATACAGGTTATTAACAAGTCTTCCTCCAATCATGATACTACACTGTTCTTCATAAAGTCCAGCTTCTCAGATTATTTGCTCAGCATAGAGATTGAAAAGGTACTGTGAAAGGATGCAGCCCTGATGCACATCTTTCTTGACTTTAAACCAGGCAGTGTTTCTTGTTCTGTTTGAAGGAGTGCCTGCCTCCTGGTCCATGTACAGACTCTTCATGAGTACAACTAAATGCTCTGGTATTCCCGTTCTTTGCGATATTGTCCATAATTTGTTATGATCTGCATTGTCAAATGCCTTTCTATCATCAATAAAACATAGATAGCCATCTTTCTAGTATTCTCTACTTTCAACTAATATCCACCTGGCATCAACAATGATATCTCTGATTCCATGCCCTCTTCTGAGTCTGGCTTGATTTTCTGGCAGCTCCCTATCTATATATAGCTGCACTCACTCATTTTGAATGATCTTTAGCAAAATTTTACTTTCATGTAATATTAATGATATCATTCAATAATTCTTACATTTGCTTGGATCCCCTTTCTTAGGAATAGGCACAAATATGGATCTTTACCAGTCAGTTGGCCAGGTGGCTATTTACAAAATCTCTTGGCATAAACAAGTTAGCACCTCCAGTACTGCATGTTTGTTGAAAAATTCCTATTTGTATTCCATGAATTGCTGGAGCCTCACATTTTGCCAGTTCATTCAGGGCAACTTCTACTTCATCCCTCAGTACCATTGGCTCCTGATCAAATGCAACCACTTGAAATGGTTGGTCAAATAGTAATTGTTTTTGGTATAATGACCTGTGTATTCCTTCCATCTTCCTTTGATGTTTCCTACCTTGTTTAATATTTTTCCTGTAGAATTCTTCACTATTGCCACTAGAGGCTTAAATTTTTTCTTCAATTACTTAAACTTGAGAAAAACAGAGTGCAATCTTCCCTTTTGGTTTTCTATCTCCATCTCTTTGCATGTGCTATTATAAGATTTGATTTTGTCTTCTCTAGCTGCCCTTTAAAATCTTCCATTTAACTCCTTAACTTCATATGTCTTCCTTTCACTTTAGGTGCTCAGTGTTGAAGGGCAACTTTCAGAATCTCTTTTGACATGTAATTTGGTCTTTTTTTCCTGCCTTTTAAATAACCTTTTACTTGTCTCATGAATGAGGTCCTTGATGTCATGCCGCAATTCATCTGTTTTTTAATCATTATTGTCTAACACATCAAATCTGTTCTTGAGATGTTCTCTGAACTCAGGTGGGATATACTCAAGGTCATACCTTGGCTCTCATATACTTGTTCTAATTTTCTTCAGTTTCAGTTTGAACCTGCATATGAACCGTTGATGGTCTGATCCACAGTCAGCACCTGGTCTTGTTCTGACTTTTGATATTGTCACAAGTGTAGACAATTTGGTTCCTGTATCTTTGTTCCATCTGGTGAATCTCATGTGTATAGTCTCCTTTTGCGTTGGGGAAAAAATGTATTTGCAGTGAAAAGGTCACTGACCTGACAAAATTCTGTCGTGTAATCTTCAGCATCGTTTCAATCACCAAGGCCATATTTTCCAACTACTGATCCTTCTTCTTTGTTTCCAAACTTTGCATTCCAATTGCCAGGCATTATCAGTACATCCTGACTGTACATTTGATATATTTCAGACTGTAGACACTGGTAAAATCTTCCCTATCTTCATTAGTAGCTTTATTGTTGAGTGTGTGAATTTAAATAATAGTTATAATAACTGGCCTTTCTTATAAGTGTATGGATATTATTCTGTCACTGTCAACGTTGTATTTCAAGACAGATCTTGAGATGTCTTTTTTGATGATCAATGAAACTCCATTTCTCTTTAGTCTGTCATTCTTGGCCTAGTAGATCATATGATTATCTTATTCAAAATGGTCCATGCCAGTTACTTCAGCTTACTGATTCCTAGAATGTTGATATTTATGCACTCCATTTCCATTTTGATGATTTCTAATTTCCCTAGATTCATACTATGTACATTCCATATTAAATAGAATAATTTTCCAATTATTAATAGATATGTACAGTTTTTCCTTCTTTTTTGTCTGAGTCATGCAACATCAGTAAAATGTGGTTGCTGGGCCTTTACTCCATTTGTGTCCTTAAGGTAGACCCAACTTTGAGGAGGCAACTTTTGAGTGACTTCCAATCAAGGGGGTTCATTTTCTCACACTATATCTGCTATTCATAGGGTTTGCAATGGCTGATTGTTTGGGGAGAGGGTTATTTGTATCTTTCTCCCTAGTCTGTCTTAGTCTGAAAGCTCAACTTAACCCTGTCCACTATGAGTGGCCCTGTTGGTATCTGTAATACCAGTGGCATAGCTTTCAGCATCACAGTAACATACAAGCCCTGACAGTACAGCAAACTGGTGAACATGTGAAGGGCTTGAAAATTAGATATCTATATTTGTTGTTGTTGTTGTTAGGTGCCGTCGAGTCGGTATCCGACTCATAGCGATCCTCATAGGGTTTTCAATGGCTGAGTGCTTCGGGATTGCTTTGGGAGTGGATTGCCAGGCCCTTCTCTCATTTTTTGCGGTGCTGGGAATTGAACACCTCAGATACTGCAGCGCAGCACTCTACCCACTGAGCTAAATCCCAGCCCATCTATATTTGCCACTACCATATTAAATAGAATGAGGATATGCAACTTAATGCTATTTTTGGAAATTTATTTTCATGTCATAAGAATGAGAGCAACACCCTGAATGTTATTTGTTCAATTAAGTTAGGAATTTGCCTGAGATTTTAACCCAGGTTTAGACTCATGGCATGGGTCTTCATCACATCTGACACTGTTATTCAGACCTGGATTTGAAATAACTGTTTTTCTCATCTCACAATCCCCATGATTCAGGCCTTAGCCTGTGCAAAATTAGAAAGTAAGCACTTCTGAGATATTTTTGCCATTTTCCAGTTTTGTAACAAGGCTATGGAGCCATGAAGAAGTTAAATAACTTGTTCTAAGTCACACTGTTTGTAAGTGGTATCTGATTCTAAATTGATGATGTCTGGGCTTCTAGATAACATAATCAATACTATCTAATAATAGATGTATTAGTCCATTTTCTGATGCTTTAGCAAGATTCATAAGGTTGGTTACTTTATGAGGAACAGACATTTAGTTTACAGTTTGGGAAGTTCAAGGGCATGGCACTAGCATCAGCTCAGCTTTAGTGAAGCCCTTAAGGAAAATGGCATCACGGCAGGTGTACCTGTGCGAGGAAGAGGTTCCATTATCAGTCGAAGAGAAGGAAGGGGTATGTAGCATCTCCCACTATGCTCTATTCCTTTTTAAGTTATTATTCATACTTTGTGCATATTTATAGAGTGATGCTTCAGTTCATACATAGAATGCAATTATCAAATCAAGAGAGTTAACAATTCCAATTCCCTAACATTTTTTAAATTTAACATGCAATGATAATTGTATATATTTATGAGGTACAGTGTGATTTTTAAAAAATTACATTCAATATAGGGAGTTTTTTATGGGATTTTCATATAGTCACATCCTGTATTTTGCACTTATTTTCTCCCTCTTTACCCCTATATTTCTCCCCACCCTCCTCCTTCCCACATCCCCCTGCTGCTCTTCAGGTAGGTCCTCTTATTTTTCCAGTCTTAGATATATTTCACTTCCACATATGAGTAAAAACATTCAGCATTTCTCTTTTTGAGTATGGCTGATTTCATTTAAAATTGTGATTGCCAGTTTCACCTATTTTGCTGCAAATGATGGAATTTCATTCTTACTTACTACTGAATAATATTGTGTATACACACACACACACACACACACACACACACACACACACACACACGACATTTTAATCCAATCATCTGTGCATGGACACGTAGGCTGAGTCCATATCCTTTCAATTGTGAACAGTGCTGCAATAAACATGGCAGTGCAGAAGTCTCTATGGTATTATGACTTAGTTTTCTTTGTGTATATACCCAGGAGTAGTAGAGTTGGAACATATGGTAGTTGTATTTTTAGTTTTCTGGGGAACCTTCATACTGATTTCCATAATGACTGCACTAGTTTACCAATCCATAAGCAGCAAAAAAGGATGTCTGTTCCTCACTCCCACATCCTCACAGTATGTGTTGTTGTTTGTTTTGTTGATGCTAGCAATTCTGACTGGGATGAGATGGAATCTTAGTGTAGTTTTAATTTGGGTTTCCCTGATGACTAAGGTTATTGAACATGTTTTCATATGTTTATTTGTTGTTTGTATTTCTTCTTTTTAGAACTATATATTCAGTTCCATTGTCCACTTATTCATTCGATTATTTGTTACTTTGGTGTTTAATTATTTAAGTTCTTTATATATACTAGATATCAACCTTCTGTCCGATGTAAAGATATCAAAAGATTTTCTGCCATTCCATGAGCTTTCCCTTTACTCTATTAGGTATTTCATTTGCTGTGCAAAAGCTTTCTAATTTCATGTAATCCCATTTGTCAATGCTTAGTACTATTTCTTGGAGTATAGGAGTCCTGTTAAGAAAGACTGTGTGTTGAAGTCTATGCCTGTGTGTTGAGGTGTGTTCTCTACATTTGCTTCTAGGCATTTAAAGGCTTCTGCTTTTACATTGAGATCTCTGATCTATTTTCAATTGATTTTTGTACAGGGTGAGTGATACAACTCTACTTTCTATCTTCTACCTATTGATATGCAACACCATTTGTTGAAGAGACTGCCTTTACTCCAGTGTATGTTTTTGGCATCTTTGTCTAAGATAAGGAGCTATAGCTTCTTGAGTTTATTTATAGGTCTTTTATTCTATTCGACTGATCTTCATGACTGTTTTTGTGCCAGTACCAAACTGCTTTTGTTACTACAGCCCTGTGATATAGTTTGATGTCAGGTATTTTGATGCCTCCTGCATTGCTCTTGCTGCTTAGGATTATCTTGACTATGTGGAGACTTTTGTGCTTCCATATGAATTTTAGGATTGTTTTTGTATTTCTGTGAAGTGTATTATTGGAACTTATATGGAAATTGCATTGATTCTGCCGATCGCTTTTGGCAGTATAGCCATTTTCACAATATTAATTCTTCTGATCCATGAGGCTCCACCTCTTAAAGGCCCACTTCCTCCCAAGATCACCATACAGAGGACCAGGCTTCCAACACATAAACTATTGGGGTACAAATTTAAATGATATCCAAGTCATAGAAATACCTAAAATTTTTACCATCATTTATTATGTACAGGCATCACGTGAAATACTTTACAGTTATTATGTTACATACTCACAATGATCCTAATGATGGGTTTCACCATTAATCCTACCTTATAAGACAACAAACAGAGACCCAGAGGTTAAATTATTTGCCCAGAGAAAACAAGGCCGAATCAAACCAGGCCGACCAGCCCTGCCTTCTAACACTGAGATGGTCTCTGCATCTCAGAAGTGTGATTTCAGTGATAACAAGAATTTCTTTTTCTAGGAAGGTGGTAGCCAGCAGTTCCTATTAAAATGGCTAGAAAAAATATAAATGATAAATTACTAAAAAAATCTTCATAATTTTGAAAACTGTGGCAAGCTAGAGAGACAAAGAGAACTGGGGGCCCTAGAACCATAAAGAAGAGCCTTTCTGAGGTAAACTGAGCCCTTATCACTTTTTTCCTTGAGGGCATTTACCACCTATGGACACAGGCTAAGGCTTGGGTTTGGCTTAGGCCAATGGCCTCTGGAAGGGGAAAGGGAAAGGTACAGACATGCAACAGCATGGGGCTGGCTGCAGCTCTAGAGGAGCTCCAGGAACCCAAACTGATGGGGGAGTCATGGAATTTAAGACTGGCCAGGGAAGGAAGATGAAAATATCTTGTAATTTTGAGACATGTTGTAGACAAAATTCTTATAGAAAAAGAAGCCTGCAACAGCTTTTCTTCTGAAGACATTTGTACTATGTAGATGCTGCCTTGGGTAGGAATTTAAAGAGACACACTCAAACACTTACCGGTAGAGATAATACCTCTAAAAACATAGTGGAGGTAAAATAAAGGTATAAAAAAAGACTAATACAGATGACAAGAAAAGAGGCATAAAAGACAGGACACATAGAAAATAAATATCAAAATATAAGCCCAACTTTGTTAACAATTATATTGCATGTAACTGGTCTATTCATTCCAACTCATTGATGAAAATTGTCAATGTAGATTTTAAAAAAGATCTATGATATGCTGTTTATGAAATGCACTTTAAAAGATGCAAGAATTTGGAAATAAAAAGGCGGGAAAAGCTATATCACATATACACCTAGAGAAACCTGATCTGGTCATAATAGTTTCAAAGAGAGACAGGCTTGACTTTAAAGCACAGAGTATCATTAGATATATATCTAAAAGACATTTAATGATGGCAAAAATTTCAGTTAAACAGGAAGACATAACAATACTAAATTTGTGAACATCTATGAACAGCTTCAAAATTACACAAAGAAAACATCGGTGCAAAGGAGGCAGAGATACTGTAATAATATTTGCAGAAATCGACCTGTCTGGCTCCCCAGCCCCTGCTCCTTATACATTGCCTGTACTTCTCACCCACAGCCTCTCAGAGGCAATGTCAGTACCAGCTGCAGTCACATGGGCCATTGCATAGTTCATTTTATGATGCTGTGAAATGTGCAGTTGGAGGGACGGAAGTTGCCCTGAGCAAAAGGACATGCATACTAAGTCCTTCGGGTTTTATCTCCTTTACCAGGATCAATAATACTTGGCTTAGAACTCTTTGTAGAGGAAGTGATAAGCAATATTAGCCTGTATTTACTTTGCAGAAGGGTAAGTTTTGTGAGAGCCTAACGTTTGGCACAGTTTGATTAGCATGTACACAAATATCACGCCTTCAATGCTCAGGAAAGGAGTCGATTATCAATGTTGAACAAAAAAAAGGCTGAAAGACCATAATCATTTATGGTTTTATGCAGACTATTTTTTTGTTCCCTACAAACTTTGCTCCTTTAAAAGGTTCTTAATCATGCCTAGAGATTTGCTATCACCCTTCAATTTGAGGGCAATTTAAGACAGAGGCAATGTCAAGGCCAATCCTTAGCAACATTATGAGGAAGTCAGTTTCACCCTGGCCAGAGCTAGGAAGGAAGCAGTTTACTGCCTTGAAGATACTCTATCCCCTTCAGCTCCTCCCCACCTCAGCTGATTACAGTGCCACCAGCATCTGCCCTTACATCCATTAAAACCAGCACTCTATTCCTCTCATTCTTATTTCCTTTCAGGCATTTGTGTCTAAAGACAGTTTAGATCCCTCTGAGAGTATTTGATTCCTAATAAATGGAAAACCCAAACTAAAGAATGAAGCTTGCATGAAGTAGATTTCAATAAAGAACGTCCTTGAAGCAGAGAGCTAAGTCTGACATGTGTTCAAGTGATTTGAAAATCACAAAGCCAGGTCTTTCCATGCCTGAAGAGAGTCCTAGGCCAGATCCTTGCCTCTTGTTTTCACAGTCCTGTTTCTTTTACAGTCCACGTCTTTCAGCCCTGGATTTTTCATTCTGCATTCATTCATTTAACTAACATCCACTGTGCACCTACCCTGTACCAGGCACCACACAGGACTGAACCACTGAGTGAGACCATCCCAGCCCTGAAGCTCACTGTCTCAAGGGCAGACAGACCTCTCTCACTAGCCCATCACAATACCCTACATTCACAGGAAATGACAAAAGCTGGAGGAAGAAATCTGTCTCACAGAAGCAAAAGATCAGAAGGGTTTTTTTGAGAGAAACAAATGAGCCATTTGGCATTGCCTGAGAAGGGCAGAAGTGAAGCTGAGGCAGTAGACAGACATACTAGACCATGACCACCCTTATCTTCATCAACACCATTCTAATGGACTCTAACATAATTGGAAGCTTACTATGTTCCAAGCCCTGTTCTAATCAGCTTGTAAGTTTCATGTCATTTATAAAAGATTGTATAGGATGTTACATGTCATATAAAAGTGCTTAAAGTTTTCACTATAAGAATAAACTATGTCAGGGTTATGTACTCAGGTGTCTCTTCACATTGTATAAATCTTTTTTCTTAAAAAAAGTCACAAATATCATCAAGGGGGTGGAGATATTAGATTTTATGCTCTTTGTATTTGAATGTAAAAGCAGTACAGCCACTGGGGAAAACAATGTAATAGTTTGTAAAATTAAAAATAGAATTACCAAAAGATGTAACAATTCCATTTCTGGGAATACATTCAAGTGATTTGAAAGCAGGGTCTCGAAAAAGTCACTTACATTATTCACAATAGATAAGTTATGGAAACAACCCAAGTGTCCATCAGTGAACAAATGTGTTCCACATACAGAGTGGCACCCTGTTCAGTCTTCAAAACGAAAGAAAATCTTATGTATGCTATATCATGGTTCAGAATATTATGGTAAGGGAAATTTGAAATGGAAAACATGGAATCAAAGGGCAGTACTTTTATGGTTGGTGGATCTTTAGAGAAGCAAAAGGTAGAGTAGAAAGTAGAAAGAAGCAACTGGAAGAAAAAGCTGGGAACTTAAGAAAAAGAAGGAATAATCTACAAAGCAGCTTCCTAGAGCTGAAGGTAAAACAGAATCAAGGGCACAGAGAAAAGAAGCGGCTATGAACTTGAGGAGACAAAAGACACATCCTGAGACTCTTCTTAATGGAAGTAGATGAGACCAGATACGTAATTCTTCAAGGAAGGGCATCACAAATTCTCATTTCTGATATTCATAGTGATCTTCTGAGAAATGGAAAAAGCACTTGGAAAGAGTGATAACGAGTTGAAGACTCACTGATGGGGACAAGAAACATCTGGCAAAGGACTGATGGAAAACGCAGAGGCTTAGCAGGATCAGAGTTGTTGCGCAGTTTCCCAGGGTCAGGAACTAAAAAACACACTGCAATTTGATTCCAAGGCTGGCACTTTGCTGAGTAGAAAGGCAATAGAATAGAGTATTTTCCAGCTCTGCTTCTTTACATCCCACTCTCCCAAACTCTCCCATGGAATTATCTAGCTGAGTATTTTTACAAGGGAAAAGAGAGATACAAGCTCCGTCACGTGGTGGTACTGCAGATGCAATGCGATGTGGTGAAACTGCCAGTGATCCCAGAGTTTGCTGACTCCACCACATACTCTTAGCTGCTTGACCCTGGGGCGAGGTCTGTAATCACTTTGACTATCTGTTTCATTATTTGTGAAAGAATTTTAAGCATTTAATAAGCTTATATCCATATAGCCCCTGGTTCCTCAGAAAATTGGAGTTCCTCTTTATCAACACTCCACAAGGGAATATCCTATGTAAAACTGAACCCAGAGGCACCCAAACCTAAGCAATTGCCTTGTTATACTTGGATTTTCGTTCTGGCAGAACAGCTCACTTGAAGAAATAAAAGTTTATCCTCAGCCAACTTGATTAAACCCTGGAGAATTGAGGTGGATCTCCAAAAAATAATCTCCACCTTCCTTTTTTTTTTTTCAGGGAGAGTGAGCATCTTGACTCATGATTGACACGACCATATGATAATAATATGTCCTCTCTCCATTTCCCAAAGAGCCACAGACTAAATTAAACCCACAGCTGCCAAGTAAAATCACCAATCAAAACCTTTATCTTAAAAATGGGGCTCGCAATTCTTAGAGATTATTTAATGCATATTTCTAATAAATCAAAGCCCTGAGTACTGAAAGGTAAGCAAACCACTCCAAAGCAAGACTTTTAATAAGTAAGTCCTTAAAGCTAATTATATAAAATAAGAAAACAGAAATCTTCTATACTTACTTTCAGCATACATCATCTTTCACTGTCAGCCATTATTAGTGGAAGGAAGAATATTAACTAATATTGTGAATAAACCAAACTGTGTGTCCGATTTGTGCCACAGAAAGTATCCCAAGTTCCTTCTCTTTTACTGTTAATGCCTACATAGGCCAACTTGTGGATTCCCCTCAGCTGCATGAAAAATCCCCATGTGAGTCATGTCTATTTCTGCAAATTAGGTGCTATGTTGACCAGGCAGTACGAGTTCATCTACCATCTTCTTTTCTCTGCTACCTACTGAAGTTGTTGGATGTTCTGTTGTTTGCTGTTTAGTGCCTGGCGAGAGTTCCTGACACCAAATATGTACTCAGAAAAGAAGTTTTTTTAATTAAAACCCTGACCTGCTTCAGTAAGAGGGAAGGGAAAAAACAGAAGAGGGTTTTACTGTTGCAAAGGGAAGTCACCATAAAAAATAGGAAGTAACCAGAGTTTATCTTGGTGCACTAGAGCCAAGGAAGAATTAAGTGGGTAATCGATGAAGGGCTTTAAAATTCTACATTGCTATACACATATTGACAGTTTGTAATATACATAGGATAGAGGCAAAGCTAGTGGCCTCTGTTCTATCTATTCAGTGTTTAGTATATGCTATTCTTGTTGTTGTTAGGCCCCGATGAGTCAGTATTCTACATAGTGACTCACTATGTCAGGGCTTCTCTCCTATTCATAAGTTTTTCAATGGCAGATTGAGTTTGGGGAGTGAGTTGCTGGGTCCTTCTCCCAAGCCTACAGCACCTGGTGTTCTAGGTGGTCTGTCATCCAAGTACTAACCAGGCCTGACCCTGCTTAGCTTCCAAGATCTGATGGGATGGGATGCCACAGGGCTACCACAGCAGACGTTTAATATATAGCAGGTACTATGTTGAGCACTAGAGCTATATCTGCGTACCACATGATGCATTCCCAGCATTTTGAGAACAATCATTTAAGGTTGTTCTTCAATCATCTTTCATTGTCCTCTGATCCTGGATTTTCCTACCCCATCCAGATGGAGAAGTGAGCAGAGCTCTACCCTAGAGGTAGAGGCTTTGCACAATAAAGAGATGCATGTCTTCAAGTTTTATTTCCTTTGGGAATCCTTGCTTTTGTTGATTTGTCCCTGATTGTGCATGGTAGACATACTGCCATTTGTGCAGAAACATATTGGAACACTCCTTCCAACTTACAGCAACAAATAGGAGCAACTAGCAGGGGTAGGAGGCACTAGAAGGACAGGCAGCACAACAAAGCAGAGACACTGAGTAATTGGAAGCAGACAAGCACACTGCGTGGTAGCTAGAAGATGCTGAAGGACTGTCTCATCAAATCACTCCTTTACAATACTGATAAACTGAGGTTCAGGCAGGAAGCAAACCCCCAGAGGCACACATCATGCTTACAATGGGCTTCTTTTTACATGACCAATAAATTTATATACTTCTATTGATATATTTTGCCTTAAATGGAGTTCTAACAATTGTATATGCATGTTGTTGTTGTTGTTAGGTGCTGTCTAGTCAGTATCCAACTCATAGCGACCCTCTGTACAACAGGGTAAACACTATTGTCAGTGCTTCTCTGCTGTTCATAGGGTTTTCAATGGCAGATTGATTTTTGGGAGGGGATTGCCAGGTCCTTCTCCCAAGCCTACAGCACCTGGTGTTCCCAGGTGGTCTCCCATCCAGGTACTAACCAGGCCCAACCCTGCTTAGCTTCTGAGATCTGACGGGATCGGATGCCACAGGGCTAACGCTGCAGGCGGTGTATATGGCATAGTGGTTAAAAATAATGGAGTTAGAACCAGACTGAGCTCAAATTGCAGTTCTGCCACTTATGACCTTAGTGACCTTGGGGAATTATTTAATCTCTGTGCACCTCAGTTTCTTCATCTCAAAATGGAAATAATCTTGGTATCTCTCTGTGCTTTGGAGGAAATTAAATTCATTAAAACAAAAAAGGACCTTAGAAAAGTGCCAAGAAATAATATGTACTATGTCTTGGAACACCAGGTACTGGAGGCTTGGGAGAATGGCCTGGCAGCCCACCTCAAAAAATCGGTAAGTCATTGAAAACCCTATGAATAGCAGAGAAGCACTGACATAGTGCGGGGCATGGCACTGTTGGGAGTGTTTTGTTCTGTTGTACATAGGGTTGCTATGAGTTGGACCCAACTTGAGGGCACCTAACAATAATGTGTAACCATGTGTATGTTGTTAGGTACCGTCGAGTCGGTTTTCGACTCATAGTGACCCTCATAGGGTTTTCAATGGCTGACTGTTTCGGGATTGCCTTGGGAGTGGATTGCCAGGTCCTTCTCCCATTTTTGCAGTGCTGGGAATTGAACTAGGGACCACAGAGACTGCAGCGCAATGCTCTACCAACTGAGCTAAATCCCAGTTCAAACCGTGTGTATAGGAATATGTATATAAATAATTTTAGTCATCAGCCCTCAAATACTAGTTAAATTTCAGCTAACAAGTTATAAGCAGAATTGATTTTCTTTTTATTTATTATTTGACAATTATCTTGTATCTATGCTACAGGTCCAATGTGTCAAAATATGTGTGTATTAGATATTCTTTAGGAGGTGGGATGTAGATACACAAATCCATTCAAGAAATAGATTTTTATCAAGAGTGGGGAAGCACTGTCCCCCAGGACACACCTCCGTTAGCATCTTCTGGGGGGCATTACCAGGAACTCAGAACATTTGTTCCCCAGGAAGTGCTGACCCCCAACAGGGAAATTCCATGAAGCTAAGATGGAAGCTAGAGTTCTGAGTGTTTCAGAAGATGAGGCAGGCTCTCCCCTTACTCATTCTCTCTTCTGCTAGAACAATCTGATTTTTACTCCAAACTGCAAACTTAGAAGTTGGAGAGAATCAGCTGAAATTTCCAAGCCAAGAAAAATTCTTCCTTCCATCTTCAGCCATTCAAATTTGAGTCATAGTACTCTCTTTCTTTTCCCTGCTGGGAATAGAAAAGATTCCCTTGTTTCTCGGTAGGGAAGAGGAAGGAAAGAGAAGGGCCACCTCTGGCTCTAGACAGGTGCATCCCCTGCTCTCCTTCAGGCCTCTCTCACACTCCTCTTCCACTCCCAAATGACACTTGGCTATGAAATTCAGGAACCTGGAGGAGAAGAGAGTGTTCCCAATTGAGAAAAGGTCAAGTGGCAACCACAAGAGCTGACATTTATTGAAGACTGACCCCGTTCCAGGCAGTGTTCTCAGCCACTCACTTACTTTGCAACAACCCTCTGTGAAGGCTCCTTCAATCACTCCCATTTTGCAGAGGAAGAAACTGAGAGCTGCAAAGGCTAAAAAAAGAAAAAGAAAGAAATCGATGTGAAGTCACAGCACTAGAAAAGGTAGACCTGAATTCAAACTCAGGGTGTAGATAGACTCTGGAGTCCATCCTATAAATCAGCTCTTCCTCTGAATGTGGAGCCAGCCAGTAACCCACCTGTTAGCAGGGCATGATGAGGTAAGAATAGAGGCTGACAATAAACACTAGGAAATGTTATAGCTATTTGTTCTTCGCCTGGTACCCAAGAGTGTTGTCACCAATGTCATCTCAGGGATCAGAATGTAGAAGAGTCTGGTGCAGTGGAACCCACTCAGTGAAGGACACATGTCATCAGCTACACAGTGGTCATGCATAGTAGGGCAACACATAGGTCCATAAGTGACTGGACATTTACAAACAAGTCCTCCACCAGAGATGGTTTGATAAGAACTGCTCTAAACTGTCATGCTATATGGCCTTGAAAGTTTAGCACTTGCCATGAATGTAATAACCCAGGGAGGCATAAGTGTATGTAGGGAAAGGAGCACTGAGTCAGGAGGCAGAGGGTAATAACCAATGGGCATGATCAGTATTAGATGGTATGGCATGTTAAAAGTTAATAAGTGCCATGGAAAAACTTAAAGAGTAGAGCAAGGGAAGGGAATTAGGAGTTGGGGGAGGGATGTGCAGTATTGAACAGGAAGGGCATTAGAAATGAATGTGGCCATTTTTCATGGGCTGATAAACCTCTTAGTAAATATTTAACTTTTCCTAGACTTCTCCCTGCCCCTCCTTATCATATTCCCTTGCTTTCCTATTTTGTCTCAGAATCAAAGCATAATAAGGTAATTCATTCTGTGCCAAACAAGAAAGGCTAGTCTATCATAGTACGAACTCCAAAGCTAAATTATGGTTTGGAATAGATGATCCCCAAGATTTCTTCCAACCTTGAAATCCTATGACTTTGTTGTATCTTGCTCTCAGGGTACTGGACGACTAAACCTTCATATGGGAGAGGTTCACTTGGTGTGATTCATTCATTCATCCACTCATTTGTTTGTTGTTGTTGTTGTTAGGTGCCGTCGAGTCCAGTCTGACTCATAGTGACCCTATGTACAGCAGATCAAAACACTTGCCAATTCTGTGCCAGGCAAATGATCTTATTTATGTTTAAGCCCATTGTTGCAGATACCGTGTCAATCCACCTGGTGGAGGGTTTTCCTCTTTTGCATTGACCTGCCACTCTCCCAAACATGATGTCCTTCTCCAGGGATTGGTCTCCCTGACTACATGTCCGAAATATGTAAGATGCAGTTTGGCCATTCTTGCTTCCAAGGAGCACTCTGGTTGCACTTCTTCTAGGACAGATCTGTTGGTTCTTTTAGCAGTCCATGGTATATTCAATAGACATCTCCAGCACCACAATTCAAAAGCATCAATTCTTTTTCTGTCTCTCTTGTTCAATGTCCAGCTTTCACAACCATATGATGCCACTGAAAATACCATGGCATGAGTCAGACGCACCTTCGTCTTCAATGTGACCTCTTTGCTTTTCAATACTCTAAAGAGATCTTTTGCCACAGCTTTTCCTAGAGCAATGCGTCTTTTGATTTCTTGACTGCTGC
>VMDO01020957.1:0-36345 GCA_007922755.1 Pedetes capensis
TAGAGGGCAAAAGTGAGCACATGGAAGAGTGAACAACTCAGAGTTCTTCCAAAAATCTAAAATATCAACATATGAAAACATTTGCTTAAGAGATTAATGAGGATTGTGGTATGTAATAAAACTAGTCTTCTTGGGCATTTGGGACCAAAGAAATACAAAAAGAGAATTAGGAAGGGGAGAACTACAAGGTAAAGGGAACCCCACCACTGAGATGATTTGGGAAAATGCCAGGTGTCAATGGTAGACTGGTGACTTTAGTGTCTACCACAATGGTGGTAGAGACCCATTTACTGGTGTTATTTTACCCAATGTTTAAGGTTATCTGGGGATGGATAAGAGCAGTTCTCAGGAGTGGAATCACAGAGGCTCTGAAGTTACTTGGATTATTTTTTTCTTTTTACTTCACTCTCTCTTTTCCTTGTAATATCTAGAGATGCCCCAATTTATGGACATTTTAAGGAAGTTGAGGGTGGCCTGAAGACATGGGATGATTCTTGTCAGTTTATTTAGTTAGGGAACCTATAGTATATGTTGTATTCATTTAGCTTTGTCAGATTGTATATCTTCATGTCATGGTGCTAAAATATGGATCTTAGGGAGACGGCTATTTTTATAGTGAATATGAAATTGTTGCATAGTCTGTCTTAGTTGAACATGTATCACATTAATGAAACCAGTAAATAAAGTAGATGCCTGAATGACCTTCCTAGATATTTTCTTTGTGGTACAGTATTCAGTAGTAGATTAATCTCCTTGATGTTGGCACTCTTGAATTTTCAGCCAATTTTAAAGGAGAAGGCCATGAGACGAGGACCTGAAAGGTTTATTTTTTTTCAATAAAAACTACTTTCCTTTGCTCTGCAATATGTATTTCAGTGGATGTATTTGGTAGATGTATTTTAGTTTACTTATAAGTCTTCACTGATTTTAAGTCACTTGGGCTTCTCAAATCATTAGAAGGCGTCTCCAGGTCCAGTACAGAGTTGAACTAATTGGCAAAGATCTTTTTGCCTTAGATGATATGCCCCTAACACTAATCTACATAGAATATTCCTCTTTGTTCTTTTTTGCATCAGGGAAAGCCTTTCTTGTGGCATGTAAGTCAAATCCAGTCCAAGGCTTAAAAGTGACTTATTGAAGAAAGGAGGCAGTTGAAGCACTGCAGCTTTCTATCCTTGGATGCCAAGAACAAAGGGCATAGGATCAAAGTCTTAATTAACATAAACTGAGGGGTCAGAAAAGGTGAGCTATGTTTGAAACAAGTGGGCAAATATAAGGAGTGTTGGTGGGGATGAAGGTAACAGAGATGGATTTGGAGGAGCTGAAAATAATGAGAGGGAAATAGAAGTGGCTTTGAGGTAAGGTAGTGGAAAGAATGACATTTGAGCAGGACAGATGGCCCTTGAGGGCTTGAACAACCTCAGATAGGTAGACTGAGATTGCTGAGTGGTTTGATTAAATTTGAAATGAGGATGTTATTTTTTTTCTAATGGCTTACCAAAAGAAAGAAGCCAAACATGGTTTACAGGGAAATTTGAATGTTTGGGATTGAACGTTCCCCAGAGATGAACTCCTAATGGCTGTTATACTTCTGAATTGCTCTTTACAAAATTGTGCCACTTTGGGTTTTAAAAAGAATTACTGCTGTATTAGCAGAGCATACAGTCAGTGGGGCCTGCAGCCATATCACTGTGGTGTCCAATCCCATCAGATCTTGGAAGCTAAGCAGAGTTGGGCTTTATTAGTACTTGGATGGGAGACTACCTGGGAACACCAGGTGCTGTAGGCTTGGGAGAAGGACCCAGCAACCCACTCTGAAAAAACAATCTACCATTGAAAACCCTATGAATGGCAGAGAAGCACTAACAATACTGTTTTGCCTGTCACTATAAGTCAGATACCTACTCCATGGCATCTAACACCACCACCACCACAGTCAGTCGGAGGAGAGGAAGGAGAGCACTCAGTAGAGTGAGAATTAACTATGAGACTAGCAGTCAATTTGCCTAGAGGATGTACTTCGGAGGAGCTGTAAGAATCTCACTTGAGCCAGGTGCAGTGGCACAAACCTGTAATCCTAGCGGCTTGGGAGGCAGAGGCTGGAGGATTGCAAGTTTGACACCAGAGGCAGTCTGCATAATTTAGTGAGACCTTGTCTTAAAAATTAAAAAAATTGGGCTGAGGGTGCAGCTCAGTGATCAAGCATTTGAAGCACACAAGCATGAGGACCTGGGTTCAACCCCCAGTGAAGGAAAAAGAGAGAGAGAGACTCTCACTTGTTTCTTCATACAATCCTTGCCCAAAGAGCCCAGGAAATTTCCTTGCCAAATCCCCAACAGTGGAGCTAAGGAAACTTATGAGAATTCATAGAAGGACTAAAAGAAACAGAGTACTTCTTATTGCACTTTAATGCATATTTGGAAAACTGGTTCCAAGGATGAGTTCACTAAAGAATCACCGAATGAGTGAATAGGAGAGGAGTTCAAGGATTCAAACATGCTGTTACCTGGGTGGGATGAAATGCTTCTACAGGTGAATTCAATCTCAATCCGAGTCTTGGAACCAGAAACTATCAAATGCAAAGCAATTCTGAGGATATGACTCTAAGACCACAGCTGAAAAAGTAAAAACAAACAAATGAGACTCCATCAAACTTAAAAACTTCTGCGTATCAAAGGAAACAATCAAGAGTGTAAAACGATAAGCTACAGGAGAAAATATTTGCAAAACCCTACCTGATAAGGGGTGAGCGCATAAATTTCTTAAAGCTTGACAACAGCAATGAAAGCAAATAATCTGTTTAAAACAGGCACAAATACTTGAATAGGCATATCTTTAAATAAGACTGCAAATGGCCAACTGGTATGTGGAAAGATGTTCAACATCACTAATCATCAGGGAAATGAAAATGCTTTGTCACCTCAAACTCATAGTAGCAAACTCATAAAAAGAACCTAAATCCCCAAGTAAACAAACTTAGAAAATAACAATATTGTTGAAGATGCAGAGAAATTGTACCCCCTGTGTACTGCTGGTGAGAATGTAAATTGGTGTAGTTGCTATGGAAAACAATAGGGAGGTTCTTTAAAAATAGAAATAGAAATTACCACATCATCCAGAAATTTTACTTCTGAGTATATTTTCAGAAAAAATAACATGAAGAGAAAAGATATTTGCACACACTTGATCATTGCAGCATTATTCACCATAGCCAAGAGATAGAAACAATCCAAACATCCATTTAAGCATGAATAGATAAAAAGTGTAGTAGATTTCTGTGATGAAATATCCTTAAGCTTAAAATGAAGGAAATTCTGTAATTTGTAAAAACATAAATTAACCTAGTGGATGCTGTGCTCAGGGTAACAGATCAAACATAGAAGGAAAAATACTGTTTATCTGACTTACATGAAGTATAGTAGTCAAACTCAGTGAAACAAGAAATGGAATGGTGATTTCCAAAGATTTGGGGAAGAAGGAAATGAAGTGTTGTTTAAGAGGTATAGAATTTTAATTTTGCAGGATGAAAAATTATGGTCCTTAGCTGCACAACAATGCAAATATATTTAACATGACTGAATACTATTCTTAGAAATTATTAAGATGGCAAATTTCGTTTATAAGATTTTCACCACAATTAGAAATATTTTTAAAATTAATGGCTCAGTTGGTAGAGAGTCATTCTGCACTCTCTGAGGCCCTGGGTTTGATCCCCCTCACTGCAAAAATGGGAGAAGGATTTGGCAGCCCACTCCCCAAAACAATCAACCATTGAAAACTCTATGAATAGCAGAGAAACAATGACATAGTGTCAGGCATGGCACAGTGGTGGGGAGAGTTTTTGTTCTGTTGTATATAGGGTCACTATGAGTTGGACCTGACTCCATGGCACCTAACAACAACAACAATAACTTTGAAAGGGTGATTTCAAGGTGGGGAACAGGACTTTTGCAAAGAAGATAATAATCCACCCATGAAAATGCAAGCATCTCAAAGATCAGTCAGAAGAGGGCTTTTCTTATAAAAGATGGAGTAAGCACAGCTTGAAAGAACCAGTTGCAGGACACAGAAAGAAAAGAGTAGAGTGATGGGACCGTAGATCAAAGAATGTTTTAGAGAATGTGATCAACCCATTCTTGGTAGGATGTGTGAGAGAGGGATTTTGCACTGGCTTAGGCCATAGTTCAGGGGGCTAAAGTAAGGAGAATGTCATAATCAAATTGTGGTTAGCAAGCATTTTGTTCTGATTTGGAGACAAAATCTTTCAGCTAATTATTTATTGGGAAAAGCATGAAAATTTGGAGCCTCTGTATCAGCTTTGCAATAGGTAAATATGGAGGAGGAAGAGGAGTTGTCCTCCAGTCTTACCTAAGCAAAGGTATTTCTTTACAGTAGATTGTTTCTCTGTACACAAGGGCAGGGGGTATTTCCTTAAGCATTTCCACTTTCCAGCATCATAAAACTCAAATCAAGTTTAATATTGTTGGATGAGTTTTCTGTACATGCAACCAAGAGTATCTTAAAATACTTGATGTGTGCCAGGCATGGTGGTGCACACCTGCAATCCCAGTAGTTTGGGAGGCGGAGGAAGGAGGATCGCAAGTTCGAGACCAGAGGCAGTTTGCGTAGCTTAGCAATACCCTGTCTCAAAAAGAAAAAAAACATAGGCTGGGGGTAGAGCTCAGTGGTCCAGCACTTGTACAGCATGCAAGTTCGAGGCCCTGGCTTCAACCCCCAGTACCGAAAAAAAAAAAATTGATATGTTTGGCCCAAGAGTTCTTGCCATAGCACATGTTGCCATCTTGTGACTTGCTTTCCCAAGTTTTCTCATATAATGAACCACTAATCTCCTGCTACTCTTACAGGTTTCCTTAATGCCATGCCTGGGAGATAGAAACAAAAGCAAACTGATAATAGAAACAACCTTAAGACGGTGTTGAAATATAAAAAGTTTAACTCAAATGTCTATGTATTTCACCATAATAAAAAGAGAAACTAATAAACAAAAAATTACTTAAAATTCACTTGAGGCCCAGCATACAGTCCAAATGAGGCAATGAAATCTTCTCTGTGAGAAGTAGTCTCATTGAGAACCTTGTCTTCCTTCCACTAGGAAATGTGGCTGGCTATTTCTTTTGCTCTCCAGTTGGCTGGCATCCTATCAGGGAGATAATAGTACCTGGTAGTTGCTCAGGCCCATGGTTTTCCACATGCCCTGCTAGTTGGACCTAACTGAGCAATTCCAGTCAGGGCTTGGGGCAAAAAACAAGTGAGAGTCTACACAGACAATTATCTACAACATATTCATTTTAATAGTGGGGCCATTAGGATGGAGGTTGTAGGGGCCAGAAGAGACCTTCTGAATCTGGCATGCTCAAGGGTCTTGGTAATGGTGCTTTTAGAACCAAAATCAAAATCCTTATTTGTTTCCACTTTATCCTAGTCTCAAGAGTTTTGGAGATCTTCTGGGTGCAGTGACTCACAGCTGCCATCCCAGCAACTCAAAAGGTAGATGCAAGAGGATCTTGAGTTCAAGGCCAGAGGCAGCATGTGTAACTTAGTGAAACCCTATCTCAAGATAATAAATAAAAACATGGCTGGAGGTATAGCCCAGTTATAGAGAACTTGAAAAATATGTGCAAGGTCCTGGGTTCAATCTTCCAGTACAATAAATAAAAAAAAAAATAAAAAAAGAATTCTGGAGATCATAGTCACCTGTTCATTTGTATCCTAAAACCTTAAAACCCTAAGTAATGCATGTGTACTCACCTCTCTATTATCCTCATTTTGATATAGGGTTTTGTCACCCCCACCCCCAGTAACAGAGCCAGCTCAGGCTCACCCTTAGTCTTGTGTATGTTTAAAAGCTGAGATATCTGGGTAAACATCAGTAAGAATTGTTATCTTCAGACTCAGTGGGGATAAAGGGGGGCAAAAGTGACAGCAGTCGGAATAGTCACAGGGGCTGCCACTGTGGGAACCTTTGTGGGATTATCCCTTAGGCTTCCACATGGCCCAATATCTGGCCACTAGTTTCCTCGTAGGGAAAGGGAGTGGAGAGATGAGAGGAGCACATTCTCAGGTTAGGTGAATAGTTCCCAGCTACTACCCTCAGGTGAGTTGTAGTGTATGATGTTTAGGACTTCTCTGAAGGTTGTAGTGCCTGGAAAGCTATGGCAATGTTGCATGGACACCCTGGCCCACCTGGCATTGCACAGCAGTGGTGTCAAAGCAGGGAGCCCCATCTGTTTCATTACATCACTCTTTCTCTGCTGGTCAATCTTTGAAGCAAGACACATGAGTAAGTGGAGCTTGGGTTCCTCTGGCCACCAGATAGCATAGAGGTAGCATCCTGTGATCATTGTGGTCTGATATCTTGGTGGTGACTACTGTCATAACACTGTGAAGGAGTGCTGTGTAGTGACATGCCCTACTCAGTGGCACTTTCCCTCATTGAGATTAATGATATCATCTCTTTTATCATGAAGGTAAACTAACCAAGGTCTCTGACAAGCTGTTAGGCAAAGTGATCCCAAAGCAAGCTATAGACATTTTTCTTACTAATTGACAAGCAGTCACTGTGACATAGAACATTTATTAGTAGTAGGAACCCACTTAGAAATTGTAATAGTTAGTGGGTACAATTCAGCTTACATGGCCCCTGACAGTCTCTAATCCTATTACTGGAGGACCTTGTACAATGGCTCAGGAACTGCTTTCCTACCTTGTTTTGAGCCCTTTTGTTGGATTGCTAATTTGACCCACTCATTGGGTGATCTCATCCTAGTAGTCAGAAGTTAAAGGGAAGGACCAATGTTGTTCCTCAGAACCCAGAAGTTTCTACAAACAATCCATAGTACTTCCTAAAACCTATTGGTGAAGTCTCTTAGTCTCTTGTCATTGATTCTCTGGAGCTCCTCCAGGGTGTCCCATGTGATCCTTGAACATTGTACTCGATTGACTACCATGTTCACTATACCAGTTTGTCAACCTGCCTAGTCAGTGGCCACTTAGGACAAGGAGCCAAACTGAAAATAATACTTAGGCCTTTGTTCATGTTTTACAACTCCACAGTGTTGTCTTTCTCCCCACAGAATGGCACTGGGAATGGGTTAGATGACACGTGGTGCAAAGATGGTAATTGTTGCCTTTCTGAAGCACCTTGAACAAAAGACTCCTTCCTTTCTCTAGACGCGGACTTTTGGGCACAGAGGTAAGTGATGGATAGAAGTGGGAGATTACTGAGCCATAGTGGTAGAAAATGCCTCAAAGTCAAGGCCTCTCAATTAGAATGTCTTTATCTAGAGGCACCTAGAAATTGCCTCAGCTGAAGCCCCTGATAAAGAGGCCCTTGAATTGCAGTACATGGGCTCAGAATGCAGATATATATACAGCATGGAAGTATCAGAAATGCCTGAGCTCTTCATAACTGCCTCCAGAATGTGGCTTTTTTTCCTCCGTTGTAGCTTCTAAAATAAAATAGTGTAGACTGAGTGGCTTATAAACAACATAAATTTATGTCACAAAATCCTGAAGGATGAGAATTCTAAGGTCAAGGTAGATCTTATGTCTGGAGGGCCTATTGTCTGGTTTAGAGTTGTTGCCATCTTATGTCTTCACATCGTGGAAGGGATGAGGAATCTCACTGGGTCATTTTTCAAGGGTACTAATCCCATTCATGAGGGCTTTTACTGAATGTTAATGACTTTCCAAAGGTCTCACCTCCTCATACTATCATTTTAGGGGTGAAGATTTCAATATATGAGTTCTAGGGAGACACGAATATTCAAACCACAATATTTACAATGTACTGATTTTCCCCATTTCCTTGACCCCAACCCTGGTAATCACCACTCTCTACTTCTATTTATATGACTTTTTAAAATTAGAATTCTTTATATAAATGAGATTATACACCATTTTTCTTTCAGGGTCTTCCTTATTTCACTTACTATAATGTCCTTAGGTTCATCCATATCATCACAAATAGTAGTCATTTCTTTTGTACAGCTAAATAGCATTCCATTGTGATTTGTTTGTATGTGTGTGTGCATGATTTCTTTATGCATTAAGCTGTCAATGGACACTTAGTTTGTCTCCATATCTTGGCCATTGTGAATAATGTCTCAATGAACCTGGAAGTGTAGATATCTCTCAAAGGTGCTCTGTGTATACACCTAACAGAGGGATTACTGGGCCATATACCACTTCTACTTTTAATTTTTAAACTTTTATTTCCATAGTGTCTGTCCCCAAATACTTTCCCTCCACAAGTATATAAGTGTTCCCTTTTCTTCGTATCCTCATGAAAAAATTTTAATGATAGCTATCATAATATTAGGTAATATCACATAGTTTTAATTTACATTAACCTGATAATTAGTGATACTGAACACATTTTCATGTATTTTGTGCACTATTTTTATGCCGTTTTTGGGAAAATTATCCTTGACCATTTTTAATTGGGTTATTTTTCCTCCTAATTTGTATAAATTCATTATATGGTCTGTAGCTTGTCTCTATGTCAGATACATAGTTTATAAGTATTTTCTACCACACCATAGTATGCCTTATCATTGTATTATTTTTTTCCTTTACTGCTCAAACTTTTTTAGTTAGTTGTAGTTCCACTTCCCAAAAGTGACACACAAATTCAACATAATCCTTTTAAATTCAAATGGAATTTTCCACAGAATTGGGAAAATTTTCTGAAACTCTTACAAACTTACTGAAAACATCAAATTGTCAAAATTTTAAGATGGAAAGACAAAACAAAGTTGGAGACATTATACTTCCATATTTCAAAGTATATTATAAAGTTATGATTAGTAAAATATTATGGTACTGGCATAAAATGGAAATAGACCAGTGAGACATAGTAAAGAGCCCAGAAATAAACTAATATATACCCAAATAATTTTCAAAAACCACAATGGAGAAAGGATAGTGTCTTTAATAAATTGTGTTTGGCAAACTGTATATCCAATACTCAAAACAATGAAACAGGATCTTTATTTTACACCATAGGGAAAAAAACCTTAAAATGGATTTAAAACAAATGTAAGACCAGAGACTGCAAAAATCCAAGAAGAAAACATAGGGGAAAATCTCACTATTGACCTTGGCATCATTTTTGTGTATTATACCAAAAATTCAGGCAATAAAAGCAAACCAAACAGGAGGGCAAATAAAATAAGAAGGAAGAAAAGGAGGAGGAGGAGGAGGAGGTGGTAGAGGAAGGGAAGCAATTCATCCTTATTCTGAGTTCCATCTGAAATTTGCAGATGGTATTCATAGGAATTAGGTGATATAATCTGATTTGCCATTTATTTATACTTGGCTACATATGAGTCTCTGAAATTCACAGGATATCTTTGATGGTAGATAGCTGCATGATTTAATAGGAGTTGTTTTACCATTAATCTTAAGTGCTCCTGGTAGTGACTAGAATTTAATTATCAACTTTCATTGCTTTGATTTTTGGCATGCTGGAAACTACGTATATCTATTGGTCACATTTTGTTGGAAATAGCTTCAAGAGATTGTCAATTCTCCTGTTGTATGCTGGGAGCTTTCTCTGTTCAAAATGGCTTGATATTACTGTTATGTCAATGGGAGCTTAGAAATTTGTTTTGTTATACAGTGATATTATAATCAAGCTTATTATATTAAAATTTGATTTGCAGTTACTTTTAAAAGAGGAGGAAGATAAAGAAAAAAAGGAAATTATTTCTATTTATTCCTCAAGAATTATAGTCTTTTCTAACTTTTCACGTCTCAGGGGATACCAACATAAAATATTACCCTGTTAGAAAAAGTAATATGTCATATAAACATTCTATTCATGCTGATGACTATTATATATGACTTTTCCTTACATATTTCTTATTTCATTTGTAGGAGAGATCCAAAACTTGGCCATGTAATTTTTTGTTTGGTTAATAAACCCTCATGCATAGAATGATAGAATTATAGGACTTGAAGAAGTCTGAGGATGTGTTTAGGTAGACTCAAGGTCTGGGTTTGGATGGCAGATCTGCCACAGTTGTGTGGTTTGGGGAAGACTACCTAACTTTTATCTCAGTAGCCCATCTATAAAATCAAAATATAATACCAGTCCTATTTGCTCCCCAAAGGTACAAATAGGTATAAATGTAGTGACATAATTTAACTAGAAAAAAACAGCTAACAAAAATTAGGTGTGATTATTTTTAAAATGAGGAATGTTTAATTAGGTTGCATAAAGTCACAGTGTAGTTTGGTAGAAAGACATAAATTAAAAGTCATATCTTATCATCTCATACATGGAAATGTCAGTAACACATTTTTGGTGTTTCTTGTTTTTAAGCAAATTCTTGAAAAGAGGTAGGTCATGTGAGTAATAACACGTTTTTTTCTTTAACTGCATACCCCTACTGTTACAATCTCTTAGCAAGTGATTATGTTACAATGGATGAAAATAAGTGCTTGACAAAATTATGGCAAGTATCTAGTAAAAAGTAGGCCATAGGATTGCCAGAGAATCCCCATTATGTAGTTCAGAGGAAGCTTTTCCTCTGACAAAAGGCACTGTACTTCCTCATTGCATGGTAGATAGCACTTATTGCAATGGTAGTCTGGTGGAAGGGAGGGCCTTGCAGTCAGATGGTCAAAAATGTTAAGAACTGAGCTGGAGACTCAGGGTTTGACAAGCAGTCAATTAAAAAGAGTCAGGCAAAATGAAAATAACAACACTTTGCTCACTCACACTGATGGTATAAGCAGGAGGCCAGAAAGACCATGTATTATTTAGTTAGTGCAGTTGCAACAAAGCACCACAAACCGTGGGGCTTGAACAACAGAGATGTTTTGATTGTCAGTTCTGGAGGTCAAAAGCCCAAAAGTCAATGATTACTAGAGCTAATTCCTTCTGAGGGTCACGGGGTGAGGATCTGTTTCAGGTCACTCTTATGGTTTACTGGCAAGTTTTAACACTGTTTGCCTTGTGCACACATCACTCTGATGATCTGTCTTCATCTTCATATAGCATTCTCCCCGTGTGTGTGTGTGTGTGTGTGTGTGTGTGTGTGTCTGTGTATCTATCTGAATTTCCACTTTTTATAAAGACACTAGCCATAATGGAATAAGGCATACACTGACACCTCATTTATGACATGCAGAAGTTCTTTCTGGAGCTGGACTCCTCCTAGTGGCCTCCACCAGGAGGAGAGTTACAACACTAAGTGTCTATACTTCAGGTACTGATGCGAAGTTATTGGGCTGCTTAGTACTTACAACTTGGCATTTGCAAAGCAAGGATAAAAGTAATATCCAACCTTGGTTATCACAAACAAATCTTTGCGATGGGCCAGTGTGCACTACAATCTAATACAGGGTCATGAGTTGTATAATGTTCCCTGAAGATATTTTATTTTAATTTTCCACTGCTCTTTTTGTGAAAACATTTTGTCTGGCTGACAATTCCATGTCATTTGTTGTATTGAACGTCTTATCTTCTAAATTTGTTTTGCTATCTGCTTATGATTTAGTTCATTGCTCTATCATTTATAATAAAACTCAATTTGAGTAGCTGTACCAACATGAGAACATAGGTAATGATATTTATATTATGTTACATAGTGAATGATGATAGCTAATTCTGTCATTATTAGTCATGCTGAGATTGGCTACAGGATGAAAGACTCATTCTTTAAACCATCTATGTGGTGTTACCTGGAACCATAGAATTGTCTAATTTCCTAGCATACTTTCACTTAATGGTTTTAACACCGGTTGAAAACACTTGCCTAATTAATAATCTCATTAAGGATCATATATTGTTATTTTCCAATATTAACTGGATGCCTTCTATAAAAGTGCTCCTTTCCCCATGAATTAGAGTTATTTTGTGTATCAATGTTTAGTGCTCCATAAGAAATTACAATACATTTAATGGCTTCAACAAATACCCATTTCTTATGCCATATTTATGTGAATTAGAAGTCCAAGCAGGATCAACTGGGTTCTCTGCTCACAAAGCTAAATTCAGACCACAATTGAGATGAACACTTACACGGAGGCTCTGGAGAAGACTTGACTTCCAAGATCACTCAGGTTATGTGAAGAAGCTGCTTCCTTCTGGTTGTAGTCTGAGGTTTCCTTTTCCTTGCTGGCTGTCAACCAGGGACTGATTCTCTGTTTCTACAAGCCTCTTGTGTCAATTCTTTCTCATATTTCAAATTTCTCAGACATCCCCTTCTTCCACCATCCAAGGAAAACTCTCTGGTCCTAAAATGTTTAATGTTTATGTGATCAGATTAGTCCCACCCCTTGCCATACAAGATAACACAATCATGAGGATGAAATGCCATCATGTTCACTGGTTCTATTCTCTAGGAGTCATTTTTATCATTTTATCCACTTCATCAAGCTATCTGGGAACACCATTTTCCATGAGAAAAGCCCCATAAATGTTCAATTGAGCTCTTCCATTCAAGCACCTCTCAAATGGTGTTTGGCCATAACTTGCCAAGCATCTATTTCTAAGTGTCCAATCAATTTCAGATATTTTGATCATTTTATAATATCTAGCATGGTGATTGAGTTATCAATGTTATCCATCATTTCAGTAATCTATTGTGTACCCCCATGTATCTGTTAGCTTATCATGCTGTGGGGACCTGTGTGTTACTGTGATGCTGAGAGCTCTGACACTGGTATTTCAGATACTAGCAGGACCACCCATGGTGGACAGATTTCAGCTGAGCTTCTAAACTAAGACAGACTAGGGAGAAGGATTCATCATCCCACTCTTGAAATAATTAGCAATTGAAAACCCTATAAATAACAGAGAAACACTATGAAATACAGTGCTGGAAAAGGAACCCAAGAAATGATAGGGGAAGAGTTGCCTCCTCAAAGTAGAGTCATACCTTAGTGACTGGAATGGAGTGAAGCCCTGGGATCTCCTTTCACTGATGTGGCACAACTCAAAATGAAAAGAAACATAGCGACTGCAACAATTGGCTCAAACATAAAAAGATGGCTTATGTATATGGCATAGTGCTGGGTAGTGCTTTATTTTGCTGTACTTAGGGTCACTATGAATCAGATATGACTTGGTGGCACTCCAAAACAACATTGTTGTAAAAGGTACCTAAAAACTTGATGGTGTAAAACATGAGTTTATGTGTTGAGTGGAAGTTCTTTGGTTCTACATAGTGTCAACTCTCATCTCTCACTCAGCTGTTTCTAGCTCATGACTGGGCTGATCTTGAAAGTCCAAGACGTTTTCCTTCACATATCTGAAGTTCTGGTCCTGACAATGAGCTGAAATGCTTCCTTTTTTCTCTCTTTCTTTTTTCTCTTTATAATGTCTCATTTCCTAGGGCTTCTTCACTTGCCTCTTAGTCTATTTACACCATGCTTGCTAGTCTTCTGTATCAGGTTGAATAATATTTCTCCCAAATTTATGTTCATCTGGAAGCTGTTAATATGATGTATTTGGACATAGTTTTTTTCAGATGAAATCAAGTTAAGATAAAGTCATACTTGATTAGAATGGAGCCCAAATGGAAGGAAAGAGGGACAGAGACACATAGAAAATAATGTCATGTGAAGACAGAGGCAGATATTGAAGTGATGCAGCTACAAAGCCAGAGGATCTCAGTTGTTTCCAGGACCCAGCAGAAACTAAGAAGAAGCAAGAAATAATTCTTCTTTAGAGCCTTTAGTAAGAATATGACCTTATCGACACTTTAGCTTCCATAATTAAGAAAGAATACATTTCACTTTCAAGTCAACCAGTTTGTGGTACTTTGTTTCTATATCCCTGGGAAACTAATATATCTCCTTAAGCCAAAGAAAATTGCATGACCAAGGTCAGAGTGGGTGTGGGAGGAGGCTAGAGAAGGGTGTGAATACTAAGCGTGTGGTTAATAGACCACCAGTGTAACAGTCTACCATGGTTTGGCACCTGACTCCCTATGATTCATATCCCTCTTCCATGCACAATACATTTTTCCTGCTCCCTCAATCCCTGAAATCTTATCCCATGAAGTCATGGAACCTAGGTTTATGTTTACAATCTCACGTAATTCAGATTGATATGCAAATGAATTTCCTTGATTGTAGTTCCTCCACTCTGGGGGCCTGTGAACAAAAAACAAATTACCTTCTCTACACATAATATACAATGGCAAGACAAATTCATGATAACTGTTAAAGACAGTAGGTTTTCAAAAGAGGATATGATGTGGAACAGGAAATATTTCACCTTCTTTGGTTCAAAGAAATGCTAAAACCCAGCAAGCAATTGGTACCAGGGCCCCCTATCCCAGCAATGACATTCTTTTTAGCAAATGGAAAATTAAAAAAGAAAAATCTAAACTTGAGTAAGGTTTGACTTTACCTAGAAAGATTATTGTGAGAGTGGGGAAGGGGACTGTTGTATATAAGGAGAGGGAGACTATTTCAATAGGGAGAAAGAGATGATTGCAATAAGGTGAACATCCTGGTCATGACACCTACAGATGTCTCACAAGCCTTGGGGGCTTTTGGTGCACAGGGAGGAATAAACAACACTAGAAATAGCCAACTGTGGGGATGTAGGATAAATAGCAGTGGCATGATCAGAGAGTAGATAAGAAAATATTTTTCACTAAACCTGGTGATTGAGGGTGGGCTAAAGTTCAGGGATATGGGAGAAGCAGGTACTCTTAACTAAAATTTTGGTGATGACCATTTTGTTTTTATTGGTGGGACAAAATGGTTCAGCCAATCACTTTTGAGGCAAATATTTAGAATTTAGAGAATCTACGTGTAGCCTTGTCCTACATAAACAGGGACTCTTGGGATGCGCCCAAGAGTCTTATCCAAGTAATATATAGAAAAGAGGTTCTTTGCAATAAGCCATTTCCTGGAAAACTGAAGAATGATGAGATCTTTAAAATTTGATATTTTCCATAATTGTAAGGTTAGGGTGGATTTCGGTATTGTCACACAGTCTAGAACACCCAGTATATATATATCTGCTATACCCGGAAATTATTACTCTCTGGGAATAGTAGCTAAACCTTATTTCTTCTTTGGTTTGTTCATTTATCTTCTGAGTTTAGTAAAAGTCCTCTGAATATCTAAAACTTCTTTTCTACTACCTTACTTTCTCTAATACATTCCAGTGTAAGATTCTGTTCTTGCCAGGGTAAGCCTGTGACATTCTATACCTTAGATTGCATTTTGAATATTTCACTTTTATCATTTATTGATTGGTAAGTTAGTCATGGTCAAATCATCATATTCTTTTTCTGTGTCCACCAGGTTCAACTCAGGGCTATCTCCATCTAGACAGTTATGCTGTTCTTAAAATAATTTGGGTGACCAACCTTAACTTGAAGATGAATGCTTGAGATTTACTATACCGTCTATAAAATCGTTACTGGAAAGCTTTAAGATGCTCTGAGTAAAACTGCCCCAAATCCAACAACTCTGTTTGGTCAGTTACCGTTCAGTTTATAATTGTTACTGTGCTAGTAACAGGACTAACTTAACATACTGCCTTGAGGTACACAAACATTCTGACATAATTGATTTAGTACGGTCAGCATGGGTTGACAGTGCATTAAAGGGAATTTGGATAAGTTAGTACTTTACAGAAGACATGGACATGTACTGGAACTCTGTCACTTCATTATCTTCTTGTTGTTGTTGTTAAGAGTGATGATACATTATCATCCATAATACGTTGATGAAGTCTCAGATTTTCTAGGCCATAGGGAGACTTGAAGATAGGTAAAGGAAAAGTAAGTGCCAAGGCCTGAAAGGACATTGTCTATAGTAATACTGCATAACTGCATATCCTGACTACAGGGACAGTATGTGTAAATTCATTAACAAGAACTTTGACTTATTATGAAGTGGTCTTTAGATTTATTGCCCCTAGAAAAGGTGTTTTACATAAATTGGCCTGGTAAATTCCTTGATAAGTGAATACATAAGTAGGCATCAGGTTTGATACTTTTACTGTATTTGGGACTAGTTTCTGCATCCATGTTGATAGGTGCTGTTGAGTAGTGTCCAACTCATAGTGACCTTCACAAGGTTTTCAATGACTGACTTTTCTAGATTACTTGAGAAGTGGAGTACCACGTCCTTCTAGTTTTGCTGTGCTGGGGATTGAACCATGGGCCTCAGAGACCACAGAGCATCATCCATGTTAGGTGCTACAAAATTACAGCCATTCGTTTTCATCTTTAAATTTCCGTGATACAAATATTATTATGTGACTCAAGGAGAATTCTTATTCTAAAGAATCTTCAACCAAGAATAAAATGTTTTTAAGTGTTGGTAATTATCAGTCTATTTGCATTATACTGAAAACAGACATAATTTGACATAAATTTATGAATAAATATATAGACCTGTGGCTTTATGCCACTGTGGGCATAATCTTTAGAATAACTCTGAGAGGAACTGGTCAGTTCTTCTGCTATATTTGTCTGGGTCAACCTATTATAAGCACTCTATAATTACCATCTATTAATGGATCTTTTGATTACAATAAGGTCAAAACTGTTTAATTAGTCAGGGGACTCAAGTCCCCATATCATCTTTTTAGTATAGCAAAATTGAAAAGTTGTAATTGTCTTTCTCAAGTCTACCCAAGGGTTTTGTATGAACTGGTATGTATAGATATATTTTTGGGGAAAATGCTTTTAGTAAAATAGAATAGAATCAAGGTGAAGCAGACAAATATTCCAGTTTCCCTGAAATTGATATCCATATGAGTTATGAACTATAACCGTTTGACACATTAATGTGTTAACTCCTGGAACACTTTAATGGTTCATAATGTTAATTTGCATTATATAAATACTTCTCAATTATTTATTTTTCAATAGCATTATGGACAAATTTTAAAACTATGGAACTCACCCATTTTAAGTGTACAATGCAGTGACATTTATTAAATTTACAGAGTTGTGCAATCATCACCATAATCAATCTTTTGAACTTGACAGAACCTCGACCCAGTCTGAGGGAATCTAATCTACTTTTAGTATCTATGTATTTGCCATATAGGTTGAATCATAATATGTGGACTTTTGTGTCTGGCCTCTTTCATTTAGCATGGTCTCAAGGTTCTTTTATAATGTGATCTATGTTATGCAAATTTTATAGGCATACTGCATTTTTTTAGTCATTCTCCAGTGAGTGGGCATTGGATTGTGTCTATTTCTTCACTAGTGATAAATGATGCTGTTAAAAACATGTGTATAGATGTTTTCATGGTAATATTTCCTTTATTTTCAGATACATATTTTTAAAATGTTCTTAAAAGTTGGAAAGGCCAAATGTCTGCCTATCTATACTATGTGTGTACTTTGTGAACTGCTGGATTAAAATACTTAATACTCAGTCCAAACTAATAAAGTGATTGAATGACAATGATTATATATACATACATATACATATATATATATATATATATATATATATATATATAGAGAGAGAGAGAGAGAGAGAGAGAGAGAGAGAGAGAGAGAGAGATTTGCCTGCAGCCCTAGCACTGTGGCACATGATCCTGCCAGATCTCGGAAGCTAAGCATAGTCAGGCCTGGTTAGTTCTTGGATGGGAAACCACCTGGGAATACCAAGTGCTGTAGACTTGGGAGAAGGACTCCACAACTCACTCCCAAAAAAACAATCTGCCACTGAAAACCCTATGAATAGCAGAGAAGCACTGACAACAGTGTTTTGCCTGTTGTATGTAGGGTCGCTATGAGTAGGACATGGAATCAAAGGCACCTGACAACACACACACACATATAATGTACACACACTTATGTACACTCATGTATATACATATATACATATAATATGTATATACTTACATAATTTGAGGGGTTCCTTTTCTCAGTCTATAATGGTAGCTAAGAGTATAACATCTTTTCTGAGTTGTGAGAATCTCTGCAAATCATCCATCTCAAAGGTGGTCTTGGAACTTCCTGACAAAAGGTTCAATTATTTTTTTTCTCAATATCTCAACTAGTTAGTTATTATGAATCAATCATGATTTTTCCAAAGCCACATAATTCAGACCACAAGAAAATATCCTCCAACAATCCATTCATGATGCCTAAGTCAACACTACTGCATTTTTTTGTCTTCTTAAAAAATATAAGTAGCACATTTCATTCTGACATTTTCATAGTTTTGGCATATGCTTTGCTCTTGTTGCTTCATAATCTGTCCCACTATTCCCCTCCCCTGACCAAATACATTCCCTTATACTTTCATGTTTCACATACATATCAGAGATATAGTAAAAAATAATGTGAACTTTAAACATTATTATTATAAAAGACACACTTATTGTTTTTGTTGTTGTGTGCCATCTAGTCGTGTCCAACTCATACCAACCCTCACAGGGTTTTCATTGGCTGATTGTTTTGGGATTGCCTTGGAAGTGCATTGCCATGTCCGTCTCCCAATTTTGTAGTCCTGGGAATTGAACTCAGGACCTAAGAGACTGCAGAACAGCACTCTACCAACTGAGCTAAATCCTAGCTCACACTTATCCTTAATCCTCCTCAAATTGTGCCCCCTGGCTTCAGACACACTTATGCCATTGTTCTTCCCAACTTTTGAAATAGTTCTAGAAGTTCTCTTTGGTATCTTTCATTTCGTCTTCCATCATAACAATGCTTTGTGTCGCACATTGCTTATGGTACAGCAATCGAATGAATATATTATAGTGCGAGGTATTACCATGTACTTCTGTAATCCCAGCAACTCGAGAGGCTGAGGGAGGAAGATCATGAGTTTGAGGTCAGAGGCAGCTCCTGTAATTTAGTGAAACGTTGTCTCAAGACAAAAAAATTTTAAAAAGGCATTGGTTGCAGCAATTGCCTAGTACGTGCATGAGTTCAAGTCCTCAGTACCCCCTAAAAAACATTATAGTGTGTCTTTATTCATGTTATTCACTGGATCTGGCACTGTGCAACTTTGAGCTCTTTGCCAAAGTAAAAATAACCATGAAAGTTAGGAGCTTTCAATTTATTCAGTACATCAAGGCAGCCACAACACTGCTACTAAAGAAAGACACTCACGAAAGAGGACTTCCAGAAGTGGCTCAGAAAGCCATAACAAGGATGGAATAACTATGTTCCAAGACAGGAGAAGTATTTTGAAGGGGATTAATGGCAATGTGTCCTCTACTGAAAGTCTTTTACCTAAATATTTACCTTATCTTTTGATCACACTTTAAATGTATATATATGTGTGTATATATATATATATATATATATATATATATATATATTTAAATACTTAATATACTTAAATGTACTTAAATACTTAATATACTTAAAATGAATATAGACATATATATTTTTAAAATGTGTCTATATATACATACTTTAAAAATAAATCTAGATTCTGCAAATGACAGAGAACATGCAATAGTTTTTTTTCTGAGCCTGGCCTTATTTTGCTTAATGTGATCCATAAGCAGGAAGTGACATAGTTTCATTTTTTTGTGGCTTAGTAAAATTCCCTTGTGTATATATACAACATTTTTTATCCCTTCATCTGTTGACAGGCATCTGGGCTGATTCCATATCTTGGATATTGTGAACTGTGCTGCAATGAACATGGAAATGCAGGTGTCTCTATAGTACGATGACTAGGATGCCTTTGGGTATATACTCAGCAGTGGTGCAGCTGGAACCCATATGGTATTTCTATATTTTATTTTCTGAGGAGCCTCCATGCCGATTTCCATAGTGACGACCAGCAGTGTATGAGCATTCCTCCCTCCCCATCCTCACCAGCATTTGTTGTTGGCTGTTTTGTTGATGCTAGACATTCTGACTTGGGTGATATGGAATCTTAGTGTTGTTTTGATTTGCATTTCCTTGATGGCTAAGGATGTTGAATATTTTTTCATCTATTGGCCATTTGTACTTCCTTTGAGAGACATAGGTTCAATTCAATAATCCACTATTGATTGGATTTTTTTGGTATTTAATTCTTTTAATTGTATTTTATTCTAGGTATTAATCCCCTGTCAGATGTACAATTGTCAAAGATTTTCTCCTATTCTGTGGGCTCTCTCTTTATTAATTATTTCCTTTGTACACAAAAGTTTTTAATTTCATGCAATTCCATTTTTCTTTTTTTTCTTTTTTTTTTTTGCGGTACTAAGGGTTGAACCCAGGGCCTCACGCTTGCATGCTTTGCAAGTGTTGGACCACTGAGCTGCACCCCCAGCCCTTTTTTTTTTTTTTTTTTTACTTTTTGAGACATCATCTCACTAAGTTAAACAGACTGCCTCTGGTCTCTAACTTGCAATCCTCCTGGCTCCGTCTCCCAAACCGCTGGGATTACAGGCGTGTGCCACCGTGCCTGGCCACAATTCCATTTTCCAATTCTTGCTACTATATACTGTCCTATCAGAATCCATTTTAGAATGTTTTTGTCTGGTTCTTCATCTTGAAGTGTTTTTCCCTACCTTTCCCTCTAGCAGTTTCAAAGTTTCTGGTTTTATATTAAGGTCAGTTGCTGCACTTTTAGTTAATTTTTTGTAACAGAAGGCATAGAGATGTACTTTCATTCTTCTACATGTAGGTATGTAGTTTTTCCAGTACCAATTGTTGAAGGGGTTGTCTTTTTTTGGTGTATGTTTTGGTACCTTTGTGGTAAATCACGTGGCTGTAGCTTAATGCGTTTACTTATGGGTCCTCTATTCTACTCCATTGGTCTGGATGTCTATTTTTGTGCCAGTACCAAACTACTTTTGTTATTATGTGCCAGTAGTATAATTTGATATCAGATATTGTGATGCCTACTACATTGCTTCTCTGCTCAGGATTGCTTTGACTATTCTGGATCTTTTGTACTTCCATATGAACTTTAACATTGCTTTTCCTATTTCTGTGAGGAATTTCATGGAAATTTTAATTGGATTTACATTGAACTTATAGATTCCTTTTGTTTGTATGGCCATTTTCACAGTATTAATTCTGCTAATACATGAGCAACGGAAGATTTCCTATCTTGTAGTATCTTCCTTAATTTTTTTCTTCAGAACTTACTTGCATTTATTTTATTTATTAATGTTGGTGGGGTACAGAGTAACATGACAATTGCTATATCCATTATTCACTAATTAAATCACTCTTGCTTACACATTCATCATCTTACATATTTTACATAACAGTATAAATTAAATAAGAAAATAAAAAGTAGGAATTTTTATTAATATGTAATGAAAATCACATGCAATCATATTTATATTCTCATATTTATATTCTCATTGATTTTTCCACTCTCTCTATTTTTTTCATACACTCATATAGTCGCATCTTATATTTTGAGATTTTCCTCTTCCTCTTTACCCTCTACATTATTTCATTTCCCCTTCCCTCTTTACTACCCTCCACTCCCACCACTGATCCCTTCCCCCTTCTTTCAGATCTCCTTATATTTTCCATTCTTAGGTACGATTGTTCATTTTTATATATCTAAATATATAAAAGTTAGATTTAGCTCTCACATATGAGTGGGAGCGTATGATACTTCTCTTTTTGAGTCTGGGTTAATTAACTTAAAATGATGTTCTCCAGCTCCATCAATTTTGCTGCAAATGACATAATTTGGATTTTGTTTATTACTGAGTAATATTGCATTGTGTATGTATACATATATATATATATATATATATATATATATATATATATATATATAATGACTTTTCAATTCACTCCTCTGTTGATGGAAATCTTGCTTGATTCCATACCCTTGTGATTGTGAAGAGTGGTGCATTAAATATGGAAGGACAGGTATTCCTGCATTTGAGAACTGTCCAGTTCCAGTGCTCACTTATTTATTGAGTTATTGGTTATTTCAGAGTTTGATTTCTTATGTCCTTTTAAGTTTTAGAAGTTAATCCTCTGTCAGATGTGTATGTTGCAAAGATTTTCTTCCATGCAGCATGTTGAAGTTTTCACTGTAGAAGTCTTTCACTTTCTTGGTAAGATTTACTCCCAGATTTTTTCAGACTGTTGCAAATGGCATTGTATCTGGATTTCTTCCTCAGCATGCTTGATATTGATATATAGAAATGCTACTTATATTTTAAGTATTGATTTTGTATGCTTCTAATTTCCTGAAACATTGTCAGATGTACCAATTTTCTATTGGAGTCTTTCAGGTCATTGAAGCACAAAAGATTACTAGGGAAGAGTTAACTCCTCAAGTAGAGTGTACCTTAATGAAGGGAGAGGAGTAAAAGCCAAGGCAACTCTATTTGCTGTTGTTGCATGACTCAAAATAATAAGGAACAACTATAAACATCCATTAATAATTGAAATGTGGAATGTATGTAGTATGAATTTGTGAAAATTAGAAATCATCAAAAGTGGAATGGGGTGCATAAACATAACATCCTAAACATCAGTGAGGTCAAGTGGACTGTCATGGGTCTTTTTGAAACAGATAATCATATAGTCTGCTATACCAGAAGTAACAGATTAAACAGAAATGGGGTTGCATTCCTCATCAAGAGAGACATCTCAAGATCTATCCTGAAGTACAGTGCTGTCAGTAATAGAATGATATCCATATGCCTCCAAGGAAGGCCAGCTAATATGATTATTATTCAAATTTATGCACCCATCACTAAGGCCACAATTGAAGAAAGGGAAGATTTTTTACCAGCATCTACAGTCTCAAATAGGTTGAACATGCAATCAGGATGTACAGATTATTACTGGTGACTGCAATGCAAAAGTTATAAAGAAAGAAGACTCAGTGGTTGGAAAATAGGGCCTTGGTGACAGGAACGATGCTGGAGATCACATGAAAGAATTTTGTCAGACCAACAACCTTTTCATTGCAAATACATTTTCTCACAAACATAAGTGGCAACTATACACATGGACTGTCTCTAGCTATAACACCCTGGCATCTAATTCCACCTGATCTCAGAAGCTAAGCAGGGTCAGTCTTGTTAGTCCTTGGATGGGAAACCATCTTGGAATACCAGGTACTGCAGGCTAGGAAGAAGGACCTGACTATCCACTTCTGAAACAATCTGCCATTGAAAACCCTGTGAATAGCAGAGAAACACTGACAATAGTGCCAGGCATGACACAGTGTCAGAGAGTGTTTTGTTCTGTTGTACATATGGTCACTATGAGTCAGACCCAACTAGAGGGCACCTAACAACAACTCATGAATACAATTTATCTTGCTAGCCATGGTGGCACATGCTGGTAATCAACTTGTTGAAGAGGATGAGGCAGAAGGATTATGACTTCAAGGCTAGCCTGAGCTATTCCATTGACCTGCCAGCCATACCACTGTGGTGTCCACTCTCATAAGATCTTGGCAGCTAAGCAGGGTCAGGCCTGGTTAATACTTGGATGGGAGACTACCTAGGAGCATCAGGTGCTATAGGCTTGGGAGAAGGACCAGGAAACCCACTTGCCCAAAATATTGGCTATTGAAAATCCTATGGAAAGCAGAGAATTACCAAAGATATTATTTTGCCTGTTGTACATAGGGTTGATATGAGTTGGACTCCAACTCCATGGCACTTAACAACAACAACATACACATGAAATTCACCAGATGTAACATCCAGCAACCCATTTGATTACATTTGTGGAAAGAGTTGATGGAAAATCTCAATATCAAATGTCAGAGCAAAACTAGCTGCTGATTGTGGATCAGATCATCAACCGCTCATATGCAAGTTCAAAGTGAACCTGAAGAAAATTACACCAAGTTTATGAGACCGTAAAGAACACCTTGAGGTGAAAAACCACCTCAAGAACAGAATGAGGCATTAGACATTAATGATCAAAGATCAGAAGCATTGTGGCATGACATCAAACACATCATTCATGATAAAGCAAAAGGATATTAAAAAGACAGGAATAAAGGAAAAGACCAAGTGACATGTCAAAAGAGACTGTGAAATTTTCCCTTGAACATGGAGCTGCTAAAGTAAAAGGAAGACATGATGAAGTTAAATAAGTAAACAGAAGATTGCAAAGGGCAGCTTGAAAAGAAAAAATCAAATATTATAAGGACATGTGCAAAGAGCTGGATATAGAAAATCAAAAGGGAAGAACACTATTATTCTCAAGCTTAAGGAAAGGAAGAAAACATTCAATCCTCAAGTGGCAATAATGAAGCGTTCTATAGAGAAAATATTAAAGAACATGGGAAACAACAATAGAAGATGGAAGGAATACACAGATTCATTATACATAAAAGAGTTTGTAGATGAACACACATTTCAAGAGATTTCAATTGATCAGGAAACAATGGTGCTGGAGGATGAAGTAGAAAATGCTTAGAAGGAATTGGTGAAACATGAGGCTCCAGGAATTGATGGACAGTATACAGCCAGAGATGTATCAACAAATAGATGCAGCACTGGAGGTGCCAACTTTTTTATGTCAAGAGATTTGGAAAACAGCTACCTGTCCAACTGGTAGGAAGAGATCTATATTTGTGCTTATTCCCAAGAATGGGGATCCCACCAAGTGTGGAAGTTATCAAATGATATCATTATTATCACACAGAAGTAAAATTTTGCAAAAGATCATTCAAAAGCAATTGCAGTAGTGTATAGATGAGTAACTGCTGGAAAATCAAGCCCATTCAGAAGAAGGCATAGAACCAGGGGAGTCATTGTTGTTGTTGTTGTTAGGTGCTGTCGAGTAGGTATCCAACTCATAGCGACCCTCACAGGGTTTTCAATGGCTGACTGTTTCGGGATTGCCTTGGGAGTGGATTGCCAGGTCCTTCTCCCAAGGGGAGTCATGACTGATGTTAAATGAATGTTAGCAGATAATAACAGAAAGACATCTATCTGTATTTTATTGACTATGCAGTGGCATTTGTCTGTGTTGTTGTTGTTGTTGTTGTTGTTAGGTTGAGTTGCTATCTGACTCATAGCGACCCTTGTAGGGTTTTCAATGGCTGACAGTTTCGGAATTGCCTTGGGAGTGGATTGCCAGGCTCTTCTCCCAATTTTGCAGTGCTGGAAATTGAACTCGGGACCTCAGAGACTGCAGTGTAGCACTCTACCAACTGAGCTCAATCCCAGCCCCTTTGTCAGTGTAGGTCATAATAAATTATGGATAACATTACAAAGTAAAGGAATCCCAGAGCACTTATTTGTACTCATGAGATATGTGATGTGGACTAGGAGGCAGTCTTTTGAACAGAAAAAGGAAATTCTGCCTGGTTTAAATTCAAGAAAGGTGTGTCAGGGCTGTGTCCATTCACCATACCTCTTCACTCTCTTGTTGTTGTTGTTAGGTGCCGTCGAGTTGGTATCCGACTCATAGCGACCCTCATAGGGTTTTCAATGGCTGACTGTTCGGGATTGCCTTGGGAGTGGCTTGCCAGACCATTCTCCCATTGTTACAGTGCTGGGAATTGAAATCGTGACCTCAGAAACTGCAGCTCAGTGCTCTACCAACTGAGCTAAATCCCAGCTCTTCACTCTCTATGCCTTGTAAATAATCTGAGAAGCTGGACTTTATGAAAAAGAACATGACATCATGATTGGTGAAAAGCTCATTAATAACCCACATTACATAGATGAGACAACTCTGCTTGCTGAATGTGATTTGAAACATTTACAGATTAAGATAAAATAACACAGCCTTAAGTATGTTTCGCACCTCAACATCAACAAAACAAGGACCCTTGCAACTGGGTCAATGCACAACTTTATGCTTAATGGAGAAAAGATTGAGGTTATCCAAGATTTTGCTTTTTTGGTTCTACAATCAATACCCATGGAAGCAGTGATCGAGAAGTCAAAAGACACATTGCATTGGGAAAAGCTATTGCAAAAACCTCTTCAAAGTGTTGAAAAGTAAATACATCACATTGAAGATGAAGGTGTGCCTGACTCATTTCATGATGTTTTCAATCACATAATATGGTTGTGATAGTTGAACATTGAATAAGGGAGACAGGAGAAGAATTGATGCTTTTGAATTATGGTGCCTGAGACAAATATTGAATACATTATGGACTGCCAAAAGAACCAACAGGTCTGTCCTTGAAGAAGTGTACCAAGAGTGCTTCCTGGAAGCAAAGATGGCTATGCTGCATCTTACATATTCTGGACATTTTGCTAAGAGGCATCAATCCTTGAAGAAGGACATCATGTTTCAGAAATTGGCAGGCCAACAAAAAAAAAAGAAGAAAGAAAGAAAGAAAGAAATGCCTCAGCTAGAAGGATTGATGCAGTAGCTTCCACAATGGGCTTAAACATTCAATAGATCATGTCCCTGACACAGAATTTTGGGAATGTTTCTTTCTGTTGTGCATAGGGTGGCTATGAATTGCATCCAACTAGATGGCACCTACAAACAACAATAATTACAGTATCACCATTTGCAAATAGGAGTAATTTGACCTCCTCTTCCTTTTTTGTATCCCTGTTTTTCGGTCTTTTACTTATTTCTCTGGTTAAATCTTCAATCACTATATTGAATAAGAGTGAAGAGACTGAACAACCACTCTTGTCTCATTTCTAATTTGAGAAAATGTTTTCAGATTCCCCTCACCTACATAATGTTGACTATAAATTTATCATATATGACTTGTGATGTGTTAACATAAGTTTCTTTTCCTAGTTTCTGCAGGACACTTTTCATGCATGGATATTAAATTTTGTCAAAGGCTTTATTTATTGGGTTCATCATTTGATTTTTTTCTCTGTGTCTATTTATGTGTTGTATTACATTTACTTATTTTCATATGTTGAGCTATTCTTGCATCTGTGGAATGAAAGCAACTTGATCGTTGAGTATGTTCTTCTCACTGTGATGCTGAATTCAGTATGTTAGTATTTTATTGAGAATTTATGGGCTTATGTTCATCAAGGAAATTGGTCAGTAGTTTTCTTTTTTTGTTATGGCCTTACCTGGTTTTGATATTTGGATGATACAGACTTCATAGGATGATTTTGGAAGTAGTCTTTTGTTTTCTATTTTATGGAATATTTTGAGAAGCACAGTTATTAATTCTTCTTTAAAAGCTTGGTACAATTCCAATGTAAATGCATTAGGTCTTGAGTTTTCTTTGTTGGGAGGCAATTTATGCTTGAATTTCATTACTTTTTTATTTTTGTGATACTGAGGTTTTGAACCCAGGGACTAATGTATACTTTTCACAAATGTTTAGCCACTGACCTATACCCTCAGTCCATTTTTTACTATATGTTTTGAGACAGGGTCTCACTACATTATGCAGGTCTCTTTAAACTATTTATATGCTTTATTTTTATAGGTCACAAATGTTAAGAAATTTATTATTTTTTTGTCTATTTTTGCATCATTGGAGAACATAAGTTCTCAACCTATTCCCTGGTGATCCTCTGTATTTCATTATTTTGTTGTAATGACCTCTTTTCATCTCTAACTTTATTAATTTGAATCTTCTATTGCTTTGCTTTTAGTATGGCTGAAAGTTTGTTGATCTTGTTTATTTTTTCAAAGAATCAACTCTGCCTTATTGATGCCTTATATTTTTCTTTTAGTCTCCCTCTCATTCATTTCTGCCCTGGTCTTTATTTCTTCTTTCTATCTACTAATTTTGGGCTTCTATTTAATTAATTAATTAATTAATTTATTTATTTATTTATTTTGCTTTTCTAATACCTTAAATTTCATTATTAAGTTATTTACTTAAACTTTCTCTGATTTTTTTATATAAGCACATTTAGCTATAAAATTACCTTGTAGAAATGCTTCTGCTGTATCACACAGGTTCCAGTAGGTTGTATTTGCATTTTCATTTAGTTCTAGGAATTATTAAATTTCTTCTCTGAATTCTTTGATGACCCACTTATTGCTGAAAAGTATATTGATCATTCTCTAAGAACTTGTATTTATTTCTTTTTTCTCTTGTTCTTGATTTCTAGTTTTATTGCATTTTTATCTGAAAAAACAAAAGAAATGGACCATGCCTGTAGTCCCAGTGATTTGGGAATTCAGCTTTTTTGCATTAGTTATTTTGTAAGCTAAAATGTATTCTATTTTAAGAAAATGTTTTATGTACTTTTGAGAGGAATGTGTATTCTGTAGCCACTAGATAAAATATTCTGTCAATGTCTGTTAAGTCTTTTTGATCTATGGTGCTGTTAAACTATGAAGTTTCTTTGTTGATTTTTGTTGTTGTTTTTGTTAGGGGCCATTGAGTTGGGTCCAACTCATAGTGACCCTATGTACAAAAGAACAAAACACTCTCCAATATTATACCATGCCTGGCACTATTGTCATTGTTTCACTGCTATTCTCTGCTATTCTTAGGGTTTTCATTTTTTGTTTTTATTATTATTATTATTGTTGTTGTTGTTGTTGTTGTTGTTGTTGTTATTATTGTACTGGGGATTGAACCATACCATGCTCTTGAATGCTGTGCAACCACGGTACCACTGAGCTGCATCCCCAACTCATTTTTGTGGGGCGCGCACCCCCTGGTCTGGCCTGGATGTTTGGATGGGCAGTGCCACCATGCACAAAGATACTAAACACAATTCACTCTGGGACCCTCAAGTGGAGGGCATGGACTCCTGTCGCCCTCGGATGCCAGTGGATATGGGAGAAATGAAAAGCCTCGGGTGCTTTTGCCTTGCAGAGACAAACACAGCTCTTTATTTCACTGCCCTTACCAGGGTGGAGAGAAAACCAAAGCATACTGCTTTAAGTGCTAGCAGCTCTTATACAGCCTCAAGGGCAGATACTTCCATGTTGGTGGTCTCGGTGGAGAGCAAGTTCTTTCCTTGTTGATGGTACAGGTGGAGAAAGAGGTCTTTCCTTATCAAAGGTCTGGGCAAGAGAGAGACAGAGAGAGCTCTTTCCTCATCAGTGGTCTGGGCAAGGGAGAGCTGTTCCTTCATTGCCCATGGTCCCGGAGAGAGAGAGTACTTTCCCCATCGGTGGTCTGGGCTAGAGAGAGTTCTTTCCTTGTTGGTGGTCACAGTGGAGAGTATTCTTTCCTCAGTGTACCAGGAGAGAGAGAGAGAGAGAGAGAGAGAGAGAGAGAGAGAGAGAGAGAGAGAGATATCTTTCCTCATCAGTGGTTTGGGTGAAAAAAGGGGCAAGCTGCTGCAGTGCAGCTCCTTATATAGTTCGCCCATAGAATGGCCTGAGCCAATCAGCTTTGAGTTCAATTGTCCAATAAGGTTCAGGGAATTTGTAAAGGGTTTTGTACAAATGTCCAATTGTCCAATCAAGTTACTTTAATTTTCCTTAGATTTCTAATTTACAAACCAGATCTTTAAAAGCTGTTTTCCCAGTTTAGGCTTTTTTGTCAATTTCCTCCCATTTTTTCCCTACACATTTTGCAATCCTCCTGCCTCCTCCTCTGGAATCTGTGGGATTACTGACATGCTCCACCATGCCCAGCCTATTTTTAGGGTTTTCAATGGTGGATTATTTCAGGAGAGGATTTTCAGGTCCTTCCCCCTAGCCTGCAGCACCTGGTATTCCCAGGAGATCTTTGAGCCAAAGGCTAACCAAGCCAACTCTGTTTACCTTCTAACATCAGGAGGGATCAAATGCCAGGATGCTATGGCTGCAGATGGTTTTCTTGTAGTATCTATCTATTGATGAGAGTGGGATATTGAGGTCACTCACTATTATTGTTTCTGGACTTATCTGTCCCTTTATGGCCAGTTGTTGTTAGGTGCCATGGAGTCATGTCTGACTCATAGTGACTCTCATCGGGTTTTCAATGGCTGACTATTTTTGGATTGCCTAGGGAGTGGATTACCATGTCCTCCTCCCATTTTTGCAGTGCTGGGAATCAAACATGGGACCTCAGAGACTCTAGAGTGGTGTTCTACTAATTGATGTAAATCACAGCCCTTATGGCCAATAGTGTTTGTTTAATGAAATTAGAAACACGAGTATTTTTGCATATATATTTACAATATTTTTGTCTCCTTGGTCTTTTTTCCCATTATTAATATGTAGTAGCATTTTTTGACTCTTCTTACTAATTTTGGGCTAATGTCTACTTTGTTGGATGTCAATATAGCAATCCCTACCTTATCTACTTATTTTTGGCTTCCACGTATTTGATAAATTGTTTTCCTTAATTTCAGTTTCAGTCTGTGTGTCTTTTCCAGTGAGGTGTGTTTCTTGGATACAACAGATAATTTTTTCTTAATTTTTAGCCCAATCCGCTAGTCTCAGTCTTTTAACTTGAGCATTAGGACAATTTACATTTAGGGTTATTATTCCGAAGAATTTGGTGTTTCCTTTAATTTGTTGCTTGTTTTCTTAATTGATTCAAGGATTGGTTTAATTCATGTAGCGTTTGGATATTCATTCCTTCCCCAGGATTTAGGAAATTTTCTGTTATTATTTCATTGAATAAGTTTTCTGTGCATTTAGATTTAGTCTCAGGCCTTTCATCTACTTTGTGCATTCTTAGATTTTGTCTCTTCATCATGTTCCAGAGTTCTTAAAATTTGTGGTCATGATCATTTATTTCTTTTTTCTCTGTGAGTGTCTCCTTGTAGTAGATCTTCAATGTTGTCTTCCATCCCTGATATTCTTTCTCCTGCTTGATGTAGTCTTCTGGTGTTAATTCTCACTGTATTTTTAATTTGATTTATTGTGTTTTTCATTTCAAACATTTATATTTGTTTTTTTCAAGAATTCAATTTTCTTCCTGAGTTTCTTAACCCCCCAGTTAAAACAAGAAAAGAAAGCCATCCCAGCAGATACAAAAATAGTAAGACAGAAGTAAAAGAAATATAAAAAAGCAACATGATATGGCTCCTCCAAAAGAACAAAACGCATCAATAACTGAAGCCAAAGATAGTGAAACATTTGATATGCTAGACAAAGAATTAAAAGATCTACTTTAAAAATATAATTCTCAAAGAAGGGAGCAAATAAGAAGATATATGAAGTGAGGAAGTCAATTCAGACACAGTTTACCTCCTTATATAATGTAAGTAATATGAATGAGAAATTCAGCAAGAAAATTACACTCTGCTCCTACAAAATTAGAGAATAGTTCTGGTTGATCTAGTGCTAAACACTGGGTCTCAGCTCATCCTATCCCTTGGTTTCACCTTGGAAGTTTTTAGATTAATGTTGCTTATAACTCACATCTAGAGACTATGATTTAGTTGTTCTAGGGGTATGGATTCACAATTGGTATTTTAAAAAATACTTCCCATGTACTTTTAATATGTACTCCAAATTGAGATTGAATACAAAAGGACATATATCATATCCTATGTAGGCCTCCCTCTGATACAGGCTAATTTTAGCATTATATAGTTACTCCCTATAGTATCTTGTCTTGAGGAAAATTTCCAATGTTTTTTACTGGCTGAGGGAAAAAAAATTGAACATTTCTAGAAACTTTCACTTGGCTTTGTGACAATCAAGCTCATGTTTTCCATTCTCTGCTTGTACTTTATAGGGATATCCCTTGCCCATGCTCTGGGGATCATAATGATATCATTAATTTGCCTGTGAATATCTCTCCTGAGCTGTGATGTTCCTCTTCTTGATATGGTCTTCACTTGATTCACTAGCATGGTGCACTAGTTATTTGCCCATTTGTTGTTAATTCCAAGATACAGTTGCTTTTATAACTTTCCATTATAGGAAGTCATTTCACCTTTTCCCAATCCAGGTAAAGCCAATTAGACTGTTGTGTGAAAACTCCCTTGATTATCCATTTTATTTGCAAGTAAAACATTTTACAGGCCCCATGTTTCTGTGCAATTCCTCCAAATATTATATATTCCTCCAAATATTATATTTTCTTTTGGCTATTTATGATAAAGAAACAAATATAATTCCAAATCTCAAAATCATTTAATCAGTTTTAGAACCAAGCTATTTGTTGGTACCTTTAGCAGACATCCTGTAGTCAATGTCAGTGTTGCCCAGAAACCAGTTCTCAGTGCACTGTGTCTTGAGTATTATTCATAAATCTCTGAGTCAGTTTACCTGCTGGCCATGGGACCCTAATTCATTTTTGATTCACTACACTTACTTAAAAAATAGTGGCCAAAAGTCCAGATGACATGTGAGCTCAACTTCTTAACACATCTATGAAGGAATCCAGTGTTAGAACTACCTTCCCATGTTTAAAATGCTTCCTTTTAAAGTTTAAAGGCCAGATGGCAAGCCAGGCACTGTCACTGGCAATCCCAGCAAGAGACTGAGGCAACAGGATTCTGAGTTTGAAGCCAGAGGCAGCCTGCACAATTTAGTGAGACCCTGTTTCAAAATTAATAATGAAGAAAAAGGGCCTGAGGCTCAATTCAGTGAAAGAGCACCTTGCTAGTATGCATAAGACCCTGGGTTTGACACTTAGTACTGCAATAAACAAACAAACAAACAAACAAATAAATAAAATAGAGGCCACAGGGCTCTAATGAAGGCATATGATCCACTGTATTTTAAGACTGGTATTCACCTTTATAAAAACAGTGAAATGTGACACATTATATTAGTGCTGATAATGCATTCCAATGCTATTTTTCCTAGTTTTTTACATTAATTATCGAGTAATTTTTTGAAAGTACTTGATGACTTAGTCATTTCAGTAGTTATCAAACACAAACCCACAGTAATATGGATCTCTAAATTGTTTAATATTTGTGCATCTTCCACTCCTATCAGGACTGTCTGAAAATCAGTGTGACTTCCTAATTGTTCTTTCTGGACCTTTGACTGTTTTCTTATCTCAATGTGGAGTCAACTTTTCATTTAGTCATGCTCCTAGTTAGAATCGGATTGGCATCCATTAGCCAAGCCATTTCTATCTTCCTCCAGCGTATGCTCCCAGAGCTCCCTCCACTTACCAAGAGGCCTTCATTCACTTCTTATGGACATGGACACTCATTGGGGCAGCAGAGGAGCAACGGGCTGATCTGTATCTCTTTACATAACACCAGTAGGGCCTGGCTTGGCCCTTTCTGAATTTATCACCATGGTTTTAATTTTATGGTATGAACTCCTCTTTCCTCATTTGAAACTGCCATGACATAGCTGGAAAAAAAAATGGTTTTGAAATTTTGAGGACATGTTCCATTAAGCTTAAATTCATATAGACCCAAGAAGGAAGAGAATATTTGATTTCCTAGGGAATATATGTTGTCTTTGCCACTCAGACTTGCATGCACAGGAGTTGCTAATTTCTGCAGGAAACCACAGCCATGTTTACCCAACATTTATCCTAATTTCCTTACTTCTTAGGGGCTGGAAAGCTAAAATTATGCTTCTTATATTCCCTTGTTTCTGATGAGATTTCAGTTTTGAAAATTAGATCTTAATTATGAAATAAGAGTAGAGGAGACTATAGCCAATGTCACATTCACTTTGCTGGTGCAGTTCCAGCAGATGTGGCATGGTTCTAGACCATTCACAAGGAAGTCACAACTAAAGGCAATAGTCTACTTGCAGCTTCTGCCTCCCTGATCCCTGGTCATGTGAAGTTGGATTTCATCTTGTTTCAGAAGTTCAAACAATGGTTTCATATGACAGCTTTTTGATTCTCTGTCTTCTTGACTAACCTAGAAATATTTATTTGACAAGTTGGTTATGGTGATATTCTTGGAATTAGTCCAAGATTTAGTCAAGAGATTGCTTCTTTGGCCACTATACAATTTTGTAAATACTTAATTTCCTGCTATAAACAGAGTTTTAGTTGTGATACCTACAGAGATTTCTGTTATCTGTAATTAAGTCCTGATTTATACACAGTTGATGCTTTCATGACTCTGCAGAGACATTAAGATGCAGAGTTCCTGGAGTTTGGTGATTGACATTTCTAAAGGAAATGTTTGATCTAAAGAGTTATTACTAATACTCTGATGTACTTCACAGATATTTTAAATTGGTGTATACTAGTATTGCCTCCACTTTCTCCTCCCTTTCTCCCCAGTAGTTGCCTTTTAAAGATGATATAGCTTTATGAGAGGGAGACATATATACATCATATTTCCTACCAAATCTGCAGGTTATTTCAGCATGATTTTTAGTTGGTATGTTGAAAAATAGAGAGGTCTATTACAGCTAAATGTTTCAGGGACTTATATTAATTCATTAATGATTTGGACAGCACAATCAATATCTTTACTATTATAACGTTTACCCTCAGTGTCTGTCAGCTTGACATGCTGTGGGGTTTGTGTGTGGCTGTGATGCTGAAAGCTATGCTACCAGGGTGGCTATGAGTTGGATACCGACTCGATAGCACCTAACAACAACAACAAAAACAACAACAACAATAACAAATGTAACAATTCATGTCAGGCTTTTCACTATTATCCTGAGAATTAAATGAAGACATAGTGTTTAAAATTATTTGCATGTCTTTTAAATACTTTATGTTTGGGTAATTTTGGGTTGTTTTCCCCATAATTCAATTTTGGAGATATATTAAATATACACCTTTTTCTGGAAAATTTTATTTATTGATTTACATGGTAGGTACATAAATGTTTAGTTGATAATTATTTCTTTAGTTTTTAAACATTGTAGTAAAACCATATGAATAAAATTTACTATCTTTTACCATTTTAAGTGTACACTTCAATATTGTTAAATATATTGTGCAATCCAATTACAGAACTTTTTCATCTTGTGAAATTGAAAGTCCATACTCATTAAAAAATAACTCATTTCCTTCATCCTCCAGCCTGTGTCATCCATCATTCTGCCATGTGTTTCTATGATTTTGACAGGCTTATTTCATATAGCATATTGTCCTCAGGTTTACATATGTTGTAGCATATATGAAAATTTCCTGCTTTGTAACTCCTGAGTTACACTGTATGTATTGCATCTTGTTTGTTCATCATCCATTAAAGGGCATTAGAGCTGCTTCTACCATTTAGCTGTTGTGAATAATGCTGTTCTGAACATCAGTGTGAAAAATATGTCTTAGAGATCCCACTTTCAGTTGTTTTGGATAAATACCTAAAAGTAGTATTGTTGGATCACATGGTAGTTCTATTTTTAGTTTTTTGAAGAACTTTCATACTATCTTTCATGTACTTTCATGTAAATAGTTTGATATGTCGCCATTTAGCTTTCTGCCTATAATCATAAAAAATATTAAACATTTTTATCAAATGGAAAATACCTTTTCTCACTTCCATCCATCCATTTCAATTATCCCTTTTGAGATTTTGGCTCCTACTAGTTCAATTCCCTTGCTTATCCACTTCACTATTTGCAGCTTAATTTTAGTTTTCATTACCAATGTCTGTGTCATTTAAACCTTTAAACAATTCTGTACTTCCTAGGGCAATCATCACATGGGAGCCACTGCCATGAATATTCGCTTCCCTTATTGACCTTTAAGTCTCTCAGAATGATCAGGTCCAACCTCAATCTCAGATTATCTTAGATTACTTGTGGATGTATTATCAAGTTTAATTTTAGTTGGCTGCTATCCTTTAAGCTTGACATATTGAGGGATAAGCTCAAGTTGGATTAGAGTGCATTTAGAAGCCTTTCCTCCAAACTTTTCCCTTAGGGATGCCTCAATAGAAACTCTGTGGAACCTATGGATGTTTCCTTAATACTATCTTAACTAACTCAACGGTCTGCCTAGTTCTTTTACTGTACCATTTTTATCATTAAATGGCTAAAGTTAAACTTTTCTCACATGGACTTTTGTATGCTAGTTGAGGGGTATCCACTACTGCCCTTTCCTGGTCTCTATGAACTTGAATATGTACCTTAGAGAAGCTGTCTTAGTGGAAGTTAATAAGAGCTCCAGTTCTTTCATTAATAGCAATTTGATGGACATTCTGATACTATTCCTGTTCCAGTGCAGTGTTGTGGATCATAATAAACCCATCCTGTCATGTCTAGTTTCATCTTTAGTTTCAGGAATAACTTTGTTAATTTGCCACGAAATCTGTTGCATTAGGTCTGAGTTAGCTCTTTCACCAGGCTGTAAATATCCACTTCATAAAAAGCAAGAGAAAGCTCCTCCATCCTTCAGGGGAACTCTCCCCTGATTCCCTTCCTCTTCTCTAATTGTCTCCCTTTAGCAATCGTGGAGGGGCAGAGTCAAGATGGCGGACAGATAACACACACCTTCTGTTCCGGAGCAATAAGAAGCCTCGATTAGGAGCTTAAAAAAGCCAATTGAATAAATAGAAACAGAGATAATTTAGTTTGAGAGATAGAGAATGAAACTAGGTGTGCACTGAAATCAAGGATTAGGCTTCAGAGGAGCTACACAGTGGCCAGCAGCAGGACGCCGCCATTTCGCCATCAAACAGACAGAGGATAGAATCCCAGAGACTTGGAGGGGATTTCGCGCACACGC